>JAGFBZ010002607.1:520000-668995 GCA_018398805.1 Hirundichthys speculiger | reverse complement strand
ATTTACAAAAGATAACAGGAAACACAAGGACCGACGCTGTCACCGGCCTTCGTACGATGATTCACATCATACGAGGCTGCGTCCACATCAGTGCAGTTTTATTTTAGAAGGCAGTTTTATAAGGGAACCGATCCACACGTCACGCCGACTCAAACCCACATCACCATTCGTGACCGTTGCTGCTCTGGTTTCAGACTCCTCAGAAGATCAATCCATCACTCCATCTTTCTCACCACAGAACGTTGAACTTAATATTGTTTGAAATGGTTTCATAAACCTTCTTAGGTTGATGTGGCAACGTTGCTTCTGTCAAAAGTTGGGGATTTTCCAACGCTTTGACGCACGCAAGCATCAACAAATAAAATTGTGGCTTCACAGCGACTGTGTACAAGCCAATGAAATTGTTCATGGTTGGGGGACGGCTGAAAGCTACACGCCTTAGCAGCGTAGCAAGCAGCGAGACATGTTATTGGTTGTTTACGGTGTGACGAAGGTCCATCAGAAACATCCACCGCTGAGCGCTGCCACGGCGCCGTTGTGTCAGCCCTCGTTTAGGGGGTACTTCAGATTACCCACATGATCCTTTTTCTTTTTGGCATCAATTTTGTGAAATGAATAGTGGCTTGGTGAAAAGGATTATGTGTTGTTCTTCTGAGGTTGTATTTTTCCACTAGAATCAGATGATTTTGTTATGTTTTTTTTCCACACACACATAGTATTAAAAGAGGAGATGATATATCCTGAGTTCAATTCAATTCAATTCAATTTTATTTGTATGGCGTCTGTTACATTCAGTGTGTTTACATGGGAAGTTTCATTCCTCTTTAATTCAGAATTAAAGTTAAAGCCGAATAAAAGTTACCATGTAAACACTTAGGGCCTGATTTACTAAAGGTTTGCGTGCGTAAAAACGTGTGCAAACTTGACACCACCCGCAAACCAATGCGCAAGCTGATTTACTAACAGCGTGCAAAGAGGACTGCGCCTCTCAAATCAGCAAAATAGCACACGCTGTTCATTTAGTACTTTTGCCCTGATGAATAATCAATATGGGGCGTACCCGCCAGAAAGCGCTAAATACTGGGAGGGGAAAATGCAAATAGGTCCATTTACCACACGCAATGAGATTTACCAACCCTGAAAGTAATTGCGGGGATTGTGATTGCGTCTGTATTTAGTACGTTCGAAAGGAAGGTGCTATTCTGTCCAGCATTACGCACCGATGGCTGCTGTGATTGTGGCAGGGAGGTGACATCGCCAAAATCAAAGAATACGCAGAGAGAGAGTCTTTCGGACTCGTGTAAATTTGTTTGCACATGCAAAAGGAGAAATATTTTATTTGAATGTTAAATCGAGTATTATTCAGCAAAAGGTTGCCACAGGAGGCACCAGGGTTTCCGTTGTCTGGTAATTGCTGGACTTTGTCTGGTAAAATATGCGGAAGTCCGGGATTTTATAATCTCTCCGGTCAAAATGTCCGGTGAAAATACTCCTCCCAAGCACAATTTCAGTTGTAATAAAATGGGTTATTTCCACATCATTTTATGAAAAACGCCTCGGGATTCTCCCAGAGGAGCTGGTGGAAGCGGCCGGGGGATCTGGACCTCTGAAGCTGCTGCCCCAGCGACCCGACTTCGGATAAGCGGAAGCTAATGGATGGATGGATGGATGGATGGATGGATTTTATGAAAAAACATATACTTCTTTTACGAATGAGTAGTGTGAGGACGAGTCGGCTCCAGCCACAGCTCCACTCATTGATGCCACAGGTGCGCGTAGAGACGCATCTCCGTAATGACAGCGCTCCGCGGTTATGGAGGCTTGAACTTCTCAACGGCCACTTAACCACCCGTCTTGTTTGCCGAAGTTTTATTAAAGGCCACTTTTTCTTTAGTTCCTCGCCTTATATCTTGCCACCTTCTTTTAACCTCATCTGCCGTTCTTTTTGTCTTACCAACTGCATTTATTCTATCGCAGATTTTCTCCCATATTGCGTTTCTTTTGGTAATGTTTAAATTTCTTTGCTTTAGTTCATGAATGTGTTATTTGCCTCTTCCACTAATATCTCTAACTCCAACTCGTCAAATTTCATTTTGCGCTTGCGTCTATCCTGCTTTCCATCCAGACTCTCCATGGCGCAAACCTTAAGACACGCAACACCTCATTTAAATACTGCGGTTTGCACCCGTTATCAATTGCGCGAGCATTCTTAGTTGATCACCCGCAAAACACACAACAACAGCACGCGCAAACTTTTTCAGTGCACACGCAATTTAGTACTCTTTATTTAGGATCTTAGTAAATCAGGCCCTTAATTCCATATGAAAATGTCAATTCCGAATTAAACTTAATTCCGAAGTAAGTGGCTGGTTTATTCCCATTTTAATTCCGCATTAAGTAATTCCGTGGTCATGTTTACACTCATTCCGCTTTAAATTAATTCCCGTCTTTCTGCGCATGCTAGTTCTCTTGCCCATCTGTCGTGATGACGCTTATATTCCGCGCTGGGCTTGTTTTCAAAACGGCAGCACGCAGTAAACGGTGTTCAAGAGCAGAGACGATTTATTTAATAAATAGCTTGGAGGAACTGGAAATAATTAAAAGAACAGATGACAGGAAACATAAAAATTGTGAGCTTTTCAAAGTTGTAGCGGCCAGGTAAAATGAAGGAGGTTTCACAGATAGAGACGCCACCCAGGTCAAAAATAAGTGGAATGTTGTTGCTAACCAGTTAGCTAAGTTTGTTTTCTTCCGGTAGATGTAAAGACGTCCGCCCCCCCCATCCAATCAGAACCCTTCCCAACCCCCAGACCTAAAGCGGAGTTGGATAAAGCCGAACAAACGTGTTTTCCATTTAAACCTTTATTCGGAATTACTATTTCCATGTAAACTCGAAGGAAAATAGTTTAATTCGGAATTATTTAATTCCTAATTATTAATTCCGAATTAAAAAACATCATGTAACCGCAGCCAATGTCAATTGTCTCTAGGCGCTTTACAGAGACCCAGAGCATGACCCCCGTGCAAATATCATTAACTAAAATTATAAATTTAAATCCTAATCAAGGATAATGGCAAGTTAAAAACTCCCACAGTGGGAGAAAAAAAACCTTTAAGGCAAACAGTGGCAAGAAAAAACTCCACTTTAAGAGGAAGAAACCTTGAGCAGGACCTGGATCATATGGAGGGACCTTCCTGATGAAGACCTGCTGGATAAAGAAAGAAAAGAGGGGAGAGAGGACAGAGAGAGGATGGAGGACACAAATGACTGAATAAAAATGGCTATAGACCTTTTCGGGCCGGCCCCCCGGAAGTACCCCGTCCACCATTGCTGGGTTGTGCTACAGAGCGACACTTTCACCAGCTCGCAGATTAGCCAGTGTTTTTCTCTTTCTACAAATATATATTTTTATAATGTCGAGTCGGTCGAGTGGGAATACATGTTCCGTCATGAACTGTGCCAACAATGGCGTGAAAATTCAACAATGGAAGAAGAAAGTATGTGAAATACACAAGCCTTTACTGCACGAAGACTGCCTTGTTTGCAGAACAAGAAGTTAGGAAGACGTGGGTGAAAAATATCAACAGAAAGGACTTTGTTCCAAATGAATACAGCTGGGTGAGTTTTCGTTAACATTTAATCTCGTACTACTCATAGTCTCGCTGAGAGTCCCGGACGATTCTGGCCGAAAGAACAGCAGTATGAGGCTACTGTAGCCCTCGGCACTAGCACAAGCCTATAAATGAATGAATGAATGAATGAATTAGGAGAATGATAAAAATAAATTAAATATAACATTGACACATAGCCTAATTTACCGCTAGCATTAACGTTACAGTAGCATAATCTTTATGGCTTGTTGATGTTAGTTATAGCCAGCATTGCATTTTTCACGTATTCCCACAGTGTTTAGTGTTTGGTTATGGGAATAGATCATGCTATTTCCATAACCAATCATTAAAAACAGCGATAAACTACCTTCATCTGTAACTGGAGGCCACTGCCTAACATCATCAATCCAAGACATGTCTGCGTTATCAGTAACAGATGCTCCACGCTGCTGTGTTTGGGTTAGTTGGTGGAGCACCGCACACTCCAGTTATGGCGGGGGCACTAGGGGGCGCATGTCCACAATTTTTAAGTCGAAAAGGTGTATATAAAAAAATGCAGGTAGCAGCACTGAGGTGAGATGGTCAGAGGACTAGATCACCGGTCACCACACCAGCCGACACCTGAACACATCTGCACATACAGATGGAGGTAAACGCTGGGATGACCAGAGGATGGAACCGCAAGTCAGGAAACTCTGGCCTGCAAACATACTGAAAGAAAAGAGAAAAAAAGAGGGCAAAACAGCACAACAAACTACAGGAAAGAAAATGGAGCACAGTTACAGTAATGAGGTGCTGCTAATTAATTATGGAATGAGCTGGAGGAGGAGGAAGGGAGGAGGAAAGGAAGAAGAGCAGTGGAGACACCACTCAGCAGGTCATGTTGGCGTCCCCCTGCAGTGTAGGCCTATAGCAGCATAGCTATGACGAAGCTGTGATTAAGACGAGCTACTCTAGTCTGAGCTCCTACAACTATGGCTATAACTATTAGCCCCTACACACTATAGTTTAGACTAACTGTAGGCTTTACTGAACAGAAATGTTTTCATTTTAGTTTTAAAAATGGAGGTGGTGTCAGCCTCCTTAACCCAAATTTGTAGATGGTTCCATAATAAAGTTGAGGACCTGAAGCACATTCAGCTGATATTATTAAAACAGCAAACACATGAACTGCAATGCTATAAGTGTTGTTAAAAACCTGAGGAAAACTCCAAAATTCTTATTTCAAGAAGTCGCCGAGTCATTATGTTCATGAAAATACACTTGACAATGACTGGAGGTCATTCAGCTCGGATATGAAAGAAGAAGTGCATAATGGGACATTAAACAGAGGAGGGGGGAAAGTGAAGCAGACGATCCGCTGGGATCAAACCACCGGTCCCCGAGTTCCTCTGATTAGCCTTTCAGTCGCAGCAACAACAAAAGGTGCTTTCATGTTTTTTCAGCTGACACGTAGCTGCAGGCCATTATTAAGACGGTTCTGTGTTTTAATAGCAGATGAATTTACCGACATAAAGAGGCAGCTGAGCTCAGAGAGGAAAAATGTTAATGAACTCCTTGGATGTTGTCTGTTAATGAGGCTTAGATGTGAGCTTAGATGGTCTTTAAATAGCTGGGAATGAATCTTTTTTCATTATGTTTGCCTTCAGACTCAACAGCAGCTTGTTGAGCTGACAGATACACAGGGAGGAACACGTTTTCAAGCCAGGTAGGAATTCATGTCATCACTCTGCTCATACACAAAAGGCAGCAAACAACACAGGTATGGAACTATTTCTGTGCCATCTGAGTTTGAATACAAATTTTTAAGATTGAAATTTTTCAGCATCAAAATCAAACTTTGAATTTTAAAAAACATCAGATTTCTAGTACTGAATTTTTTTTTTGCCTCTGAATTTTATTTTGTTAAAATAAATTCAGTGTTAAAAAAAATTGTTGTCTTAAAATATTCAGTTTTTCAAAATTCAACACGCAAAGAAATTCAACACCCCAAAAAATTTAGTGTAAAAAAAAAAAATCAACATCTCAAAAAAATTCAGTGTAAAAAAATTCAATTTCTAAAAAAAAAGAAAACAGTGTAAAAAAATTCAACCTCAAAAAATTCAGTGTAAAAAAATTCAACCTCAAAAAATTCAGTGTAAAAAGAACCAGACTCAACATCCGGGTCACCAGGGAGAAGCAATCGATCCCTGTCTCAATTCAGCCAACGTCCAGCCAATCACGTTACGCTCCATTGGTCATGTGACACCCACCCAGATAGTAAGACGGACCGGTCGGCCATGGCAGCAAACTCAGGTGATTACTATCTGGGTGGGTGTCACATGACCAATGGAGCGTAACGTGATTGGCTGGGCGTTGGCTGAATTGAGACAGGGATCGATTGCTTCTCCCTGGTGACCCGGATGTTGAGTCTGGTTCTTTTTACACTGAATTTTTTGAGATGTTGAATTTTTTTACACTAAATTTTTTGGGGTGTTGAATTTCTTTACATGTTGAATTTTGAAAAACGGAATATTTTAAGACAACATTTTTCTTTAACACTGAATTTATTTTAAAAAAAAAATAAAATTCAGAGGCAAAAAAAAATTCAGTGCTAGAAATCTGATGTTTTTTAAAATTCAAAGTCTGATTTTGATGCTGAAAAATTTCAATCTTAAAAATTCATATTCAAACTCAGGTGGCACAGAAATACTTCCATACACAGGCTCCTGTTTTCAAGAGCATCTGTAAAAAAAAAAAAAAAAAAACAAAAAAAAAAACCTTCCCAGCTCCTCTGGTCATTCATGGTTTTTGATAACAGTTTCCAACAATGTGACTTTTTTCTGAGCATGTTTTCCGGTTAATAACATCTTCCCACTGACGTTTGTGCGGCGATTCAAACCTGAGTGAACGTGGTGAAGTTTCTTCTTCATGGACTGTAAACTGAGCCTGACTGCTGGGAGGGCAGACATATTTGTGGGCCAGCTGGAGGCAGAAGGACCACGTGGTCTCTCCGGCTGGACTCTGGTCCCACCTGTTCCAGTGCAGTTGTGCTGCTCCCTCTGACACCGCCATCAGCACTCATTCATTCCTAAAATAAATGGAACCGGACCAGGATGCATCAAATAAAGCGACGTGAAAGAGTATGTGAACCCCTCGACTGTCATTCTTTCTGCCTCCGTTTAGAGAGTTATAAAAGCGGCTGCTGAGAGTCTTTTTCTTTCGCTTGATCTTCACAAATTCCTCGTTCTGCTCAGGATGAGTGGGTCGCATACGTTTAGACCAGTGGTTCTTAACCTTGTTGGAGGTACTGAATCCCACCAGTTTCATCTGCACATTCACCAAACCCTTCTTTATTGAAAAATAAAATATGATTTTTTTTTTTCAAATTCAAGACACAGGTATGTGTTTTACTGGTGTACAAAATGAACCGTGCATTACCATCACCGTGTTCAAAGAACAAATCCAATACAATGCATGAACTGCATGAATTACATACCTTACTTATTATTAGTACTTATTACTTATTACTACTTATTAGCACTAGTGCACATAGTCGTCTGACCGCTTTCTTTTTTTGCTCGACATAGTTAGTATGGAGTAAAATATTAAAGAAATCACACCATGTACCATCACAACAGTCATAAATCGACCACTGAGTGCACCGAATTCCCTGCAGCACAGATTGGCCAAGCAATGAAACGTGATCACCTGAAGCCAGTGACGGCCAAGCGGGGCGTGTCATCATGAATCATACGAGTCAGGGGCGTGTCTTGACCTCCGCTGAACCCCTAGGGTTCGATCGAACCCAGGTTGAGAACCATTGAATTAGGGTTACCTGCTCATGGCGTGCTCTGTGAAAAAAAAAAAAAAATGTCAGCATAGAATTATCTGCATTTCATGCCGATGCCAGTTTTTACTTTCTTTAGTCTCTATCGGCACCGATACCGATATCATCATGCATCATTTTTGTCTCTGCCTCATTTTGGAAATTCACCCAGAACTCCATAAATTTTTACATTTAAATTAGACCATAAAACAAAACTGAAAAGGCTTAAGTTGTTTGTGCACATTGATCACTTTGCTTGTAGTGGTTAAATTATTTGACCGCTCTTACTTTCACAAACCAGCTCTTTCCAGCAGGTACAAGCCAACAGGTATGTGTCTGATAAAGTTAATAATGTAATATGTTAAATTATCTGCCAAAAACCTGCCATATGGGAGGTTGTGACTGGTGTCATTTACAACACTAGTGAAAGCCTTACAGTGTGGGAGAACAAGTCAACATTAAAAAGCCAATTTGCAGCAATGTCAGGTTTCCTAAATGTAATTGGCCCAATTGACTCTACTCATATTGCTATCAAGGTTCTGTGTGAACATAAATTTGTCTATGTGAATGTAAAAATGTGCATATGATCAATGTACAAGTTATTTCTGACTCAAACATGGTTCTGACAACTTTATTGGAGGATGTCCTGACTGAACTATGTTTTTGGCTCATGGTATCACTGAATTTTGGACCTACAGAAACTTTTCGTAAGGATCCTACGCACAGTTTTATAAATGACCAGCCCGGATGGCAGCTAATTTCCTGTAACTAAACTCAAATAAGTCAAAAGGTGAAGTTGAGATTTGTTTTTTCTTTTTGTGATAAAGCTGAAATTACCACGTAAATGATTACATAATCAACAATTATTTTCTCTGACTCATTTGGAAATTAACTCAGACCTCTGTACATTTTCACCTTCAGATACAACAAAATTTTGAAAACACTTCCGTTGTTTGTGGATATTGAACCATTGCTGCAACTGAACTCAGATGAGACTGAAGTTGTGATTTTTGGACCTCAGCACTTCAGAAATAGACTGTCTAAGCATTTATAACTCTGGATGGCATTATTTTTGCATCCGGTAGGACTTTAAAAAACTTTGGAGTTATTGTCAACAAAGATTTGTTCTTTAATTTCGCACATAAAACAGGTTTCTGGAACGTATTTCTTTTACATTCATAATATTGTAGAAATCAAGAAAATCCTGCTTGTAGATATGCAGAAAAACCCGTCCATGCACTGGTTAATTGATTTGCTGTTAAATCCATGATTGAATTTCTAATTCTTCTTCTTATATATTAAGTCCTTTAGGACACCCTCCCAACGTTCTCATTATTATTCTTTAGATAACTCGTATATAACGGGTTTTATTAGTTGCATCTCTCAGGATTCATTGGCTTTTTAAGATTTAAAAAACAGAGCCAAAACAGTAAATATATTGACATTAATTTTAAGGGGATAAATGATACATGGATGTTTGTGTTAATGGAAGCCATTTTATTTCCTTCTTTCCCCTCCTGTGCTCCTGCAACCTGAACCGGAACATTTTGGGCTTCATTTTTTTTTACAGCTCTCTGTTTCTGTCCTCTTTCTGTTTCTACTCACCTTCCGTGGAACAGTTGGCAGCAGTTTTGTGGGCTTTTTCCAACGATGATATAGACAAAGACAAAGACAAGATTTACTGCAGCAGATCATTGTCTTTCCATCTGGACAGAATCTGCACTTTCCCTTGTCAGTCAAGCCTGGGAAGTGATCCACTTGATCGGTCACTGGTCGTTGCTGGTCTGTGGGTGGATCAGCTCTTCCCTTGGAGGGTTACAGCAGCCATCTCACCTGCTGATTGCTATATCAGCCATTTGCCAAAAGAAGACACAGGTGGAAAAAGTCGTTTTTTATTGACCAAACATTGCGTCACAATACAGTGTCCACATGGGAGGAGACAAGGGTGCAATACGAAGTCATGTCAACTCCTCCATGTGGACATGGTGTTGTGACTAGGGATGGGCATTTGGTCGAGATTTATTCTTCGATCGTCGGGAGAATTATTGATTAATAATCGATTAATCATTAACATTTTAATATTGAAAACTATCACAAATATTCTCATATCGGCGTGGCATCTGTTTTCCCCTTTGGCCTGGTTGCTATGGCCTGGTTGCTATGGCCCGCGCATGCCCAGATGTGTTCAGTGAACCAGATGTTTGTGGTCGACAATAACGTGACATTTCCTGTTTCTTTTTTTTAAAAAAACAACAATAATAAAAGAAGAGATATCGAGGAGACTACTTAACAAGGACAATTTATATCAAGGCGCCAGTATTACAGGCTTTTTGTTTCTTAAAAAGATGCGCTTGTTGTGTGCTCGATGTGCGCTGCAGCTCGTTCTGGTCCGTGCTAACACCGAGTTGAGGCTAGGCTAGGCTAGGCTAGGCTGATGATGAACCGCCTCCACCGTCCTTTACAAGGCTTGGATGCGCGTTGTTCAAGTGATACATCATTGTCGTTGTCGATCAATTGTATTTGTAATTAGCATTGCAGTGATTGCAGTACACTTGCTCATTTTCTAAACTAAAATGTTCCCACGCCACACTTCACCGCGACCGCTTCATGATTAGGCGATGACCTACAGAAGCTCGCATGTAACAACTGAGGTCCAGCCAGGGTAGGGTGATGGTGGTGAAATGTTGCCCCCTGCTGGCAAATTTCTATCGGTGGCACAGAGAAATGCATCGCATTGTTTGAGGACGTGCACTGATAACCTACATTCGGATTGTTTAAAAAAAAAAAAAAAAAAAAACATTCGGTTCATCGACGAAATTGATTTCTTCGACCAAATTCTTAATGATCAATCATCGATTAATCGATTAATTATGCCCATCCCTAATTGTGACATGATGTTGGAGCAAGGAACACCAACTTTTCTTCGTTCCTCTCTGGAGAAACATCTGCCTTCTTTGACAGGGCAACGATTCCCAGGCTTTTCAAACCAAAGGACTCCTTCACAGGGGCGGCGCTAGGGGGTAGCTTGCAGTTGCTATAGCAACCCCAAAATATGGCCTAGCAACCTCAAAGCAACCCCAAGAATGGAGACTATTAAAAATGAAAAAATCTTAATTGTGTTAAATAAAATAAAAATTGTGAATATTTAATTTTAAATGAATTTCATATGTTTTTGTTTTAAATTAAAATAAAAGGAAGACGATTAAAAACGATGAGAGAGAGATTCGTCTCGCGGGCCGTTAGAAAAGTGACATCAAAATGGAGGCTATCTGTTGAAGCGTAAGTCTGCCAGATCTCTTCTGATGTGTACTTATGTGAATATTAACTGGTTAAAATGTGATGAACGGGTTATTGTCAAATGATTTGTAGTCTGGGCTGTTAATGTGCATTTCTCACTGCTGTGAAAAGCGGCATGACTATATGGTAAAATTATAATAACGAACTTCAAATTGATTTTTTTTTATCTGTTTCATGGCATCCGCGCTAGTTTCAGATAGCGCTGATTAGAATGAGTTGGCCGGTAATGACATACATATCCATATTTATGCTATTTAATTGGTATTGCAATTAAATTATCCAGCAACTCCATACAATTGTTTAGCAACCGCTAAGCAACTGCAATGAAAATGTTCTGCCGCCGCCACTGCTCCTTCAGATGCACTGAGGGGCAGAGAGGTGTTTTTTTTTGTTTTTTTTTTAACCAGGCGGTAAATATGTTTTTCTGCTTTCAAAGTTAGACATTGTAGCATTGAAGTCAATGGAGATTTGCTTGCTTTTGGTGCCACCCCCCAGTGGTCAGTCAAGGCACTGCAACAAATCCTTCATCTGGCAGAAGTCAACCTGGGAGCGGGAAGGCTGCTGCTTGGTTTTCACACCTCTCTCTCTGCAGTCAGTCGATACGACTAGGACTGTCTATGGTTTTGGCTTATGTTTAATGACAGATCTCCACGCAGTTCTGTTGTTTGCGACTGTCTGCCATGAGTTGACAGGGATCTTTCTCCATTTCATGTTCCTTTTAGCAACATCTTTGTATCGGAGTCTGGGCCTTCCCAGGTTTCGTTTCCCGTTGCAGAGTTGCGAGTACAGCAGCTGGCGGGGGAGCCTGTCTTGTTCCATCCTGTGGACGTGGCCTAACCATCGCAGGTTTCTTTCGATAAGGATGTCAGTCATTGGTGGCAAATCAGCCTGTTTTAAGACTTCTTCGTTTTTTATCTTGTCTTGCCATTTAATGCCCATGATGTCCCTCAGGTGTCTCATCATAACAGCGTTTAGCTTCTTAACTTGGGCTCTGTATATGGTCCAGGTTTCTGCACCATATAAGAGAGTTGACAAAACATTGAAGTCAATGGAGATTTGCTTGCTTTTGGTGCCACCCCCCAGTGGTCAGTCAATGCACTGCAACAAATCCTTGCTGCTTGGTTTTCACACCAGAAGATAGAAAACTGAAGAGGGAGTACTAACTGTATCAGCCATGGTGAATAAGGCTGAATATCAAATGTTTCGGGATCTAGTGGCTGAACTGAGTTCAGATAAAGGGGAGGAATTATTAGGATGCATCGTGGGCTACATGGACGTATCCGTGTCCTCTCTGCCGGGACGACTCCGGACCTCAGCGGCGTATTAAGTGAGTCAGAAGAGACGAGGCATTTCGCTTGGTTTCATTTATCTCCCGTGGTCAGGGATCTGAGCTTCCCGCTCCCCTGGCAGCGTCAGCAAGCAGCTGGTGCAGCAGGCGCTGGCGAAGGGCGCGGCTGCACTTCCTGGCTTCGGTTCAACGTCTCTGCTGCACTCACATTCCCAGGACTCCTCAGGACTCTCAGTCCACATACGTGACTTTCAAGTTGACACGGGAGCGGTGGACGTGCAGACAGACAGAGTTACAGTTGCAATCAGAAGCTAACATGCAGTTTAAACATGCAAATGTTTATTCTTTTTTTTTTTTTTTTTTTTGCTCTATGTGTGACAGTGAAGTTGGGGAATTGTTTCCTCTTTTACATAAGTTAGAATTGTTTTTTTTAAATGTCAGAACAGACAGAAAATGTCAGAACATTAAGAGATTTGTTTTGATAGTTACTTTTTTAAAAGTCAAAAGCTTACACAGATGACTGTGGTCTTAAATGAGTTGGAGGATGACGGTGAATCTTCATAAATCTGGTTCATCTTTGGGTACAATATCCAGATGTCTGAAGGTCCCACATTCATCTGTTCAAACAATTTACCTTTTGGTAAGCACCACCCCCTTCCTAGTTACTGTTGCTAGGTCGGACATTCTGGCTGCTCCTCCATTAAGGACAATGTTATTTTGCCATTTTTCCGATGTGTATCATCAGTGTTAATATTATACTAGAATAACTCCATGGTGAAATATTGCTACTGGGGACCTGCAACAGTGACTCGAGGTGTCCAGAACGTTTGGAGGGACATTTTTATTCTCTTTCCCAAACCAAAACAAACACTGGAGAATGCAGCTCTGGGTTCAGTTGTGTCCGTCCACACAATCAACTGAACGTGGGGAAAGTTACAAAACACACCTACATTTACTCCAAGGTAAGTTTAGCTTTGTTTATTAGATGATTGATTTAACCACCATTTAGTAAAAGTAATATGATTTAGCAGCAGGGAGGGTGATGAGTTCTCCATTAGCATTAGCATTAGCTCTGGTCCATAGGTCTGTCCCACACCAGAGCTATGTTAACATCAGACAGTCGCAGCATTGTATTAATATAATTAATAAAGTCACGATAACATCACTAGCTTCACCTTATACCTAACAAAATAAATATCCAGGGCCATATATATTTGTAGACAACGAGGCAGGCTTATAGGTGGCTAGCAAGCTAGCCGGAATGCTAACGGAGAGATGTTTTCACTCATCACCCTCCCTGCTGCTAAATCATAATACTTTTACTAAACGGTGGTTAAATCAATCATCTAATAAACAAAGCTAACTTACCTTGGAGTAAATGTAGGTGTGTTTTGTAACTTTCCCCACGTTCAGTTGATTGTGTGGACGGAACACAACTGAACCCACAGCTGCATTCTCCAGCGTTTGTTTTGGTTTGTGAAAGAGAATAAAAATGTCCCTCCAAATGTTCTGGACACCTCGAGTCACTGTTATATATTCTGGTAATGTAAATACGGTTGATAGGCATCGGGAAAAAATGGCAAAATAACATTGTCCTTAATGGAGGAGCAGCGAGAATGTCTCCGACCTAGCAACAGTAACTAGGGAGGGGGCGGCGGGTGCTTACTGAAAGGTCAATTATACGCCAGTATAAGCAGCCTAGGAGCACACAGTCATCATATCACTTCAGAAGGAGACGACTTTCGTGCTTTGGTGTGAAATGTGCCGATGAACTCCAGAACAACAACCAAAGACCTTTTAAAGATGGTGGCTGAAAGAAGGAGAAGAGGATCATTATCCAAAACTCAATCTGGACCAACATGAGCTGAAAGACCACACGGAGGGAGAAAGCCACTTCTTCCAAAAACCACCATAAAAAAACAATAAGGAGAGAAAGCAGATTACAGTTTACAGCTGCAGATCTTCATTTTTGGAGACGTGTCCTGTGGTCTGACGGGACTAAAACTGAACTGTTTGGTCTTAATGATCATTATTATGTTTGGAGGAAAAAATCTTGGGCATAGATGGGTCTAGAAACAACAATGACCCCAAACATATCTCTACTGTTGGTAGAAAGTCAAAATATCTGAGAAAATGAGTTCAAAGGGAGTTCTAATAAATATCAATTAAGTATATATATATATATATATAAACTGACTGCCATCATATGCCCTTTTCATTTATTCATTTTTTTTATTCTTATGTGTTTTTTAATGGGACCAATCGGCACCAAGACTTTACAGACTGTTGCTGGTCCACTGTTTACTTTATTTATTTTCTCAGCCAACATTTGTCCTCCAAGTGTTTTTGACCCTGAGCTTTTGTTATAAATCACAGTCCAAAAACGGTACAATACAGGTTTGACTTTGACAAATGGATCGCTGGTCAAGGTATTAAAATATTAAAATAAAAAAAGCCTGATCTACCTATTAAGGCACAGCTGACTAGAAATTTTTTAAGATGTCATCTTGTCTCATTCTATTCTTTATGTCTAAACTAAAAGTTTTGTTTTTAGTCAGCCAAAATGCCTCAAAGTCTTTAGTCTTAATTATTTTCATAACTACTTTTCATGATTTAAAGAAGGAAATCCCCTTAGAGTTGCATGTAATTGACTCAGTTCTGACAACATAACAAAGGTTATTGCTGGTTTAAAACAAAACCTGCTAGTCATCAAAAAATTAAAGGATCAGACTTCCTTAATTAGAAAAAGCAAAAGGTTTCATTAGGAACAGTTAAAAGATAAACAGTTGTACAGTTTATTCCTACATATAGAACCTCAGTCTGGATCTGGCCTTCAGATGTTGAACATCAACACAGCAAATGTGTTCATTTGGGAGGGAAAGACTGAAAAAAATGATTTTGTACGCTGCAGACAACAACCATGTCCCCATGCAGACGAGAACCATGTCCCCATGCAGACAAGAACCATGTCCCCATGCAGACAAGAACCATGTCCCCATGCAGACCAGAACCATGTCCCCCAGGCATAAATTCCCCCCACACATGATCTTTAATGTGGACGAAACAGGTCTCCACACGGCACAAAGGCCTCACCAGGTGAGATAAACTCAAGGCCCAGAATGGTGCTCTGAAATCGGATAAGAGATGGAGCCAGCAGCCTCTCATCCACCTCCAGGACGCTGCTGGAGCTCTGGATGTAACCTACAGATCAAACATGCCATTAATTCTGAACTTTCTGTCTGTTTCAGGTTGTGACACAAAGAGGAAAAAGGCAAGTTGGTTTCATCACATCGGCAGAGAGAGGGGAACTGGTAACGCTGGTCTGGGCTGTTAATGCTACTGGTGACGCTGCACCTCCGATGCTGGTCGTTCCCAGAGTAAAGTTTAAAGACTGCTTCGTGATCAGTGCACCTCCAGGATCAAAAGGTACATCCACCAGAACAGGATGGATGAATGAAGATAGTCAGTCGGTCAGTGATCACATTCTGGATCAGAACTTTTTTAGCAGCATCATGGATGGTTTTCTAAAAAGGAACGGAACATCACAGAGGAGCCGACTTCTTCATCAAGCCTTCATCCACCAGCTCTGAATCTGCTCCATAGCTAGCAAAGCTAGCTGCTAGCGATAAGGCTAAAAAGAGGCGATACAAGGATGACGGATGGAAGCAAGCACATCACGGATGAAGAGAAGCTTTCCTGCTGAGGCCTACTCTGGTGCAGTTATCCTGTTCAGGTTATTTAAACTAAATAAACGGGACGTATGCATTTACAGTCGGAGCTTTGGATTATATTTTACTCTGGGGTGTCGTGAGATTTTATTCACTTTTAAAAGGTGTCGTGACTGAAAGAAGGTTGAGAAAGGCTGGTTTAATCCACGCTGTTGAGTCTCAGGGTCAGAGCAGGCCAAGATTTTAAGCTACCCTTAAAATCAGTCCACTTTCTACGGTTTAAGCATGTTGTCTGCAGGCACGGCAGAAAAAAGTGGTTTCAAACCCAACGAGCAGGACCCAGCGTTGAAGCAGCGCTTTCATCATGTCTCCAAAAATAAACGTCCATTCAGTGAGCTCACTCACCATTGTGGCTGGCCTCATTAAACCGTGGAGCCGTGGCTTATTTAGAAATCTGACTGCTGCCCCGCAGTCTGTCAAGAAATATAATCTTAAATAACTTCTCATTAATGACGGTAAATGACATGATAGCTGGCTGGGTGTCTTTTTATTTAATCTTCTTTTGCAGATTTGTTACTTAAATGTACATAGGCTGGGTTGCATTATATAATTTGGACCACAAGTGCTTTTAAAACATGAAAAGTTAATGATTTAACAGTCTTACTGAAAGGTGCTCTTCAAACGCTGAGCTAGTGATCCTGGGGACCGTCGAGGAAACGTTCTGTTGGAGCTCAAACAGATAAAGTTTGACCAGGTGGACAATTAGTGCTAGTCAAGAAGTGAAAAAAAAAAGAAGTTATTTCAACAAGTAATGTTAAATTGGTACAAAATCAGTAATCAGAAAAGGTCTTTGAGGAGCAAGGATGGATAGAGGATCTCCACCTTGTCAACAAATGTCTAAAAACAATGTTTCTAAAAAGAAAAACTGGAAGAGATTTGTATATTTCCTCTTCTGCGGTGAAGAATCTTTAAAGGCAAGAACACAAGCCTGACTTGGAAACCTGAGATCTCTGATCCCTCAGAGACGTTGGATCAAGAACTGTCATATCAGGTGCCATGTGGGACGGGTGGCGGCCGAAGGCGGGGGCCTCGGCATCCCGACCCTCAAGTCATCAAAACTGGCTGTCGGCACATGGAACGTTACATTCCTGGTGGGGAAGGAGCTTAAGCTTGTGCCAGAGGTTGAGAGATACCGCCTCGATATCGTTGGGTTCACCACAGAACAGGTTCTGGGTTTTTGAGAGCAGCTGGAGTTGCTCATGGTGAGAAGATTCAAGCTGCACTCAGAAAAGACAATGTCAATTGTCTCTTGGCGCTCTAGAGACCCATACACAAATCTGATATATGGCCATATATGTACATATAGGTGACATATTTGCCAAAATATTTTATGATATATGTACATATATGTAATTGCAATATTTGATTTAAACTTATATTCTAAAATACATGTGCAAACATGTAGAACAGGTATTTGCTTTTGAAATATATTTTTAAAATATATGGTAAAGTAAGTGGTCTAGATATTTGTATTTGTTATATATTCCAAAATAATTGTTGGAATATGTAGTTTAGATATTTGTTCTTTACATATATGTCAGAATAAATGTGCAAATATGTAGTCTAGATATTTGTTTAGAACATATATTTCAGAATAATTGTTAAAATTTGTTGACTAGATATTTTTGATGGCTTATTTTTATATACAAGTCAAATACATATAATGAGCAATATATTGCTATTTCATATACCAACATTGATGCTATACTAATATATGTGACATATATGTTTGAAAAATATATGTGCTGAATATGCCATACATATATGTGCCACATATATTTTCCATATATAAAAGGGGCCATTTTTGTAATATTTTAAAATATATGTTCCAAATATGTACCAATATATGTTCACATATGTGAAAGACATATATGGACACCGATATTATATATGTTATTTAAATATATGGCCATATATCAGATTTGTGACCCAGACATTTCTGCAAACATACAGAAAAAAGGAGGGCAAAACAGCACAAAAAAACTACAGGAAAGAAAATGGAGCACAGTTACAGAAACAAGGTGCTCCTAATAAACTATGGATCGAGCTGGAAGAAGAAGAAGGAAGGAGGAAAGGGAGAAGAGGGAGGAGACACCGTTCAGCTAATCAAGATGGCGTCTCCCTGCAGTGTAGGCCTATAGCAGCATATCGGTGACAAGGCTGTGACGACCATAGTGCGAATTACGGGGGGGTTTGGGGAGGTTTGACCCCCCCAATTAAAACTTCGACCCCCCTAAAGAAGAGACAAATTGTCATTTTTGTCATCTCTAGAAAATGTTGACCCCCCCAATTATCATTGTATAATTCACACTCTGAAGACGACCCTACTCTAGTCTTAGCTCCTATAACTATAGCTATAACTAATAGCCCTAACACACTATTGTTAAGATTAACTATAGGCTTTACTAAACAGAAATGTTTTCAATTTAGTTTTAAAGATGGAGGTGGTGTCAGCCTCCTTAACTCTAATTGGCTTAAATGGGAGAGATGTGATCTCGCTTACAGATTCCTGTCAGCACCCTCGCTGCTGCGTTCTGGATCAGTTGAAGGCTATTCAGCGAGCTTTTCAGACATCCTACTAACAACGCATTACAATAATCCAGTCTAGAACTGACAAACGCGTGGATTAATTTTTCGGCATCACCCTGGGAGAGGATGCTCCTAATCTTGGCAATATTTCGGAGATGAAAAAAGGCAGTCTTGTAAACCTGATTAATATGCTGCTTAAATGACATATCCTGATCAAAAATGACTCCAAGGTTTTTCACAGCTGTGCTGGAAGCCAGCGTAAACTCAGTTAATCCATTCCTCAGGTGTTTGGGACCAAAGACAATAACCTCTGTTTTATCCGAATTTAGAAGCAAAAAGTTAGAGGACATCCAGGACTTAATGTCATTAAGACACCCTTGAAGTTTAGCCAAAGGTTTTGCTTCCTCTGGTTTCATGGATCAGTACAGCTGCGTATCATCAGCGTAGCAATGAATGTTTATGCCGTGGTTTTTCCCAAGGGCAACATGTATAAAGTGAAAAGGATTGGTCCCAGAACTGAACCCTGTAGGACGCCATAGCAAACCCTAGTCCGTGCAGAAGAAATGTCAATAACATGGACGTGAGTTGGACGTGAACTCTGTGAGTTTTTCTATGATAATTGTGCAATAAAAAGTTGTTTTATGAATAACCTTATTTCTTCAACATTGTTTAATTTTCCCAAAATCAAATTCTAAAAAAAGGGGTCGTCTTATAATCAGAGTCGTCATATATATTCAGGCCAATACGGTATGTAGTTTTAGCATAACATGCAACAACTTGAAACTTACTAAAATAATTTATGTTAACGCAACATAATTCTAACGCTTAAGTTTGCAAATCACTTCACTTACAACTCCAGAACAGAGGGTGGCAGTAGTGCGCAAATCCCTTATTAAGACAGCCCCTCTCTGGCAAAGGGCAGTCATTTTGAGATTGTATCCTCTCTTTAAAAATTAAGAACCAATGTCATAGGTTTCTTCCAACATGTCTGTCTAAGTTTTTATTGATTTGTTTTACTGAATTAATGCATTTTATATGTTGATGTTGAACATTAATGTTAACACGGGGCTCAAACAGTAGGCCCCAATTTTCTAACTCACTCAAGCAGAAATTGTTATTGCAGTTTTTTTTATTTATTTTTTTATTTTTTTAACATACATGACATAATGCACAGTCTGTTAGTCTTTGAATTTTTAGGCTGTCTGCCTGTTTTTCAAGCTTTTTCTAAGCCAGCGTTGCCTTTTCCATGAGTACACTTAACTTTTGTTCTGTTGGATCAGCACGATTCATTCATGTAATTGTACTATTTTAAGAAGTAATTGTAACTTCCCTAAAAAATTACCTACCTCATACTCCTATAATACGTACAAGTTTAAATGGTGCAAGATAAATACAAGTTAAATACATATTTACCAAGGATCTCCAGCTGGACTGAACCATGGACAGTAACCCAAATACATCAAGCTGACTCAGCATAATTTAATTTAGTTCATTCAACAAAGTTATTTCTTATGTTTGATTCAAACGTTTGATTTAAGTGGAAATAAATTCCATAATTTTATTGTGTTCACCTAACTAGTTATGTTTTTGAGTGTGGGCTGAGATGACTTATTTCTTCTCAGCTGTACGTTGGGGTTTTGGTGTCAGCTGATCACTACCTGATGGTGAGTTGGGTCAGATGGCAGTGGAGGATGATGGGTAGACCTGCTCAACCCAAACATGTAGGGAGGGTTTACTGGGAACATCTGGGAACAGATGGATGTTTAACTGCATCCCGAGGGAGGTGGGGGGGGGGGGGGGGACAATGAGCTGCGTTTTGTGCCACAAAGTCATTGGTGCCCGTTGTCGTGGCAACCCCCGACCTGGGGCTCCTACAAGGCTTGGTTAGCTTGTACTACTTTCCTTTTTCCTCTCTCTTAATGGGAATATTCTAATTTTTTTTTTTTTTTTTTTGAGGGGGGGTAGGTACAGTTTAAACTTAATGATTACGCTGAGTTGTTCAATAACCACAGATGAAGGATACTCTTAAGTTGAAGTTTGCATCTAAACCTCCGGGGATCACGGGCATCCATGTTCCTTCCTCTGCCTCAGCTGGTTTTTTTCTTCATGAAAGATCTTGCGGTTTCCGTGCGGCTTTAACAACTCCGCACTTTCTACAGTGAAACCTCAGTCTCTCTGGTTTTAATTTGTCTTTCTGTAAAAGTAATTAGTGATCTGGTGCACCAGGGCTGGCGAGTGGATTCAGGAGGAGGGTGGCACCAAAGGAATCTAATGAGCACTTGCCTTATTTTTACTGTGCATGTGTTCGTGCTTAATGAGAAGGCCACAAGTGGTTTCAAGTTTCCTTTGAAAATGTTTTTGTGAAAAGCAATCGGTGAAGCCATCGACAAAGAACTAGCAAACGTTTTTCTTTCTGTGCCATGGTTAGATAAATATACTGAAGATAACTTAGAAAATGTCACATTAACAGTGAAGGACAAACTTTTTGGTCCCCTTTATGAAATCAGAGTAAATTGTTAAGCATCCATCAGAATGCAGAAGAAAAGAAAATCATACATTTAGAAGCGTTAGTTATTTTTTCTTGTTTTAATAATTACTTTCTTATTTTAAGTCTCAGTATAATCTTATATCAAGTAAAACTTTACTTTTTTGTCTCAAACAGGCAGGGAATCCTAAAATGAGACAAATAACACTTAAAATAAACTGTCTTACGTTTTTTTCCTCCTCCTCATCAAAATAAATCTTGTTTTAAGATTCAATAACAAACTATACCTTTCTTAAATCTAGAAACAAGTGTTCCTACAATCTTAATTTAAGAAATCTAACCAAGTGAAATTATCTTGCTGCATGGACAGATTTTTATCACTTGTTTTGAGAACCTTTTTCCTTAATTGTAGTGTTTTTGTCTTGTTTGAAGACCCCCAATTTTTTGCAGTGCACGAAGTTGCACTGCAAAAAAGGCCACTCAAAAAATAAGTTAAAAAAAATTAATGCAAGATATTTTTTGCTTGTAATAAGCAAAAAAATCTGCCAATGGAACAAGAGAAAATTCGCTTAATAAGATTTCTTGAAATAAGACAATATATTTAAGACTGACAAGATTTTAGGATTAGCTTAAAAATCTTATGACATGTCAAAAAAACTTGTTTCATCTGAGATACGACTCAAAACAAGATGTTTTCAAGACTGTTTCACTTAACAAGATATTCATGATGCACTGTCTAAAAACAAGTTCCTATATCTCACTGAAATGTTACTCTTTAGGTGATTGTGTCTTATATTAAGTGTGATGAGATATTTTGACTAGAAATTAGAAAAATATGCTTGGTAAGATTTTGAGTTTTTGCAGTGTAACGATCTAAAGCTCGACTGACTGTAAGGTTTCTTTACATTATTCCACCAAATATCATCATATTCCTCTTTTTTCATGCCTTGCATGGATACTGCTTATATCCCCAATGATCATAACAGTCACCTGTTGTCACCTGTATCGATTTAAAATAAAAACAGGCTACATGATAATCCGTACATGGTGACCTGTGCAACTACTGTCAACTTGACATTTTAATATTTCACTTTTAGCCCGTGTTATTCTTTCAGTTGTCTTCCAGATATCTTCCTGGATGGATGGAAAACAGCTTCCCAGATGTTCCAGGTGCCTCTTCGCTCTGAATGTTGACTTAAAAGGGAAATGTGTGTCCAGCTGAACAGAACATGAGAGCCTGTGGTCTGTTTGATGCAGATGTCAGCAATACTTATTTGATGAAAATAACACGGAGGGTGGAGCCTTATACTAATTAAAGATGACTGACAAAGCCACACAAACCACCTGGGCCGAGAACTGAGCCCATATGTCGTATTCTGCTGTGTTTGTATGAGATGGTTAAGGGTTGCAGCATCTACAGCAGTTGTATGTGTCGCCAACAAGTAGAAGAGGAAATCTCTTGTTAGAGACTTTAACAAATGGGGCACAACATGCTCAGTGGGTTTTAAAGGTACAGTTGCATTCAAAATAATAGCAGTGTGTGTTTTTTTTAAGTAAATAAAGCTCAACATTCTTATAATTGCTTTTTTTTTTCCTTCCCAAACACACAAATGCATTGGGAACACTATACATTCTATTCCAAGTCAGATTTGTTATTATTTTACAGAAAGTGAGGAAAAAAGGAAAGATAATTTCTCTTTAGGCCAGTCAATGTGTTCTTTGACAAATTAAAACATCTTCAGCACATGTCATATATAGGGCTGGGCGTTTTTATCGATTCTGCGATATATATCGATATTTTATTTCCCAGAGAGTATCGATATTTCAGCTGCAGGTATCGATATTCTAAGCTCCCTTCAAAACCCCCGTGTCTCGCACAGGTGCTCTTCCTGCAAAGTGCCATTTAGTCCTCCAGCCGCTAGTGTTGCAGTAGAGCATTTCTAACAGGTTATCCAGAAGCTTCTTTCTCTTCCAGCTAGAGCTGAGCCAGTCAGGAGGATGGCGGCGAGTATAAACGCAGCGCCTGCGTGCTTAAAAGCAGATGTGTGGGAGCAGTTCGGGTTTAAAAAGAAAAAGGAAAGCGAAGATTTAGGCAAAAGTATGGCGGTTTGCAAGCTGTGTCACTCAAACGTGAAGTAATCTGGAAATACCACCAACCCGCGAGGCGAGCCCACCTGAAACGTCACCACCCAGACAAGCTAATGCTAACTGAGAGCTAGCCAAACTTTATTTGATTTGAGACCGTATTCAGTGGTGGAAAACGCCGGCTTTAAGGGCTGTGTTTACTCTCGCGGCAACGTGTCGCAGTTATCTTGTCGCCGGTATGCCGCAGTTATTTTTGATATATGTTGATGTTGAAGCGCGTCTGCGCTGTTATTCAACGCCACAACGCAAGAGCGACTATCACGAACTAGCTAAACTTACTAAACTTATCTCTTGCGTTTTTCCACTTCCTCACCGTCTCGGCCGTTTCTAGATCCACATTCATCTCTATCTCCCTCCATGAATTACTAGAATATGTGCTGTCTTTGTAGCGTGGAGAACCAGAATCGCACAGATGTGGGTACTTCCTCATTTCTTCAATGACGTGGATGTAGAATTGACCAATCAGAGGCCTCCTTTCTCTCCTCTTTGCGACGTTGTTTGCAGTCACCTACCTTTCAGTTCAGTTAATTCAAACAAATAGGAACACCCACAAGATGTCACCAAAATCACTTTGTCCTGTTAAAATCTTTCAGAAAATGATGTAAATGTGTTGTTAGAAAAATATTGATATAATATCGTATCGTGAGCCAGATGTATCGTATCGTATCGTGAGATTAGTGTATCGCTACAGCCCTAGTCATATAGGACTTTGTGGGGTCTTCTTGCTGATATCTTGGCTTCACATAAGCATCTTCTAATTGTTCCAGTCCTCATAAATAACTTCAGATCTTACTTTGATCACCTTGGAGCTGATTATTAGCTGAGTCTAGTTTTCCATTTTCTTCCACGTTTTACTGGTTTTGGTCGCCATTTTAAGGCATTTAAGATAATTTTGGCTGAGCAGACTGTCATTTCATGAACTTCTTGATGTGTTTTCTGCTTTCCAAGCAACTTTTTAATCAAAGAACGTTCTTCTGAATAATGTCTGGAACATCTTAAAACACATCTTAAAGGCATAAAGATGCAAAGAACAGAAAAAATGAATTACAATCAAAAGAAGCAGCATATGAATGCAAATAAAATCCATAATAAAATCAGACTTTCACACAAAAAAAGATTTAGATAAAAAATAAATAAAACAAAGCTTAGGAAAAAAACAGTGTCATAATAGATTCAGCCTCAAATGAAATTCTAAATCAAATTCAGTCAAATTAGAATAAAATACTGTATGAAGATACTGGAAAGCAGCAGTTTTTATTTTAAATTTAAAATTTAAACGACTGGGGCACATTTAATTAGGCATGCCGCGATTTTTGAAAAAAATCGATTTTAAATCTTTTTTTTTTTTATTACGATTCGAGTCGATTTAATTAAACCATGAATCGGGATGTAGCCTCCAGGCCAGCAGAGAGCGCACTCGAGTTTTTGTTCAACATCACTTTAGGCGGCGCTACGTGTGACGTAGCCGCTGACGCTAAAGAAGGCGTGGCGCTCAGCATCCAACGCAGATTAAAAACAAACGGTGCAGCAGCCAGAGAGAGAAAAGAAAAGTGTCAGTCATGGCAGAAGTTGAACTCTACGATAAAGTATCAGGGCCACACTGAGAAAAAAAACTGTGGCCAATGATTTTTATTTTTTTCATTCCTCACTTACGAGAAGAAAGTCGTAATGTCAATAATAAAGTAGAAATGTCAAGAATAAAGTCGAAATGCAGTTTCCAGAATAAAGTCGAAATGTTGAGAATAAAGTCGAAATATTGAGAATAAAGTCGAAATGTTGAGAATAAAGTCGAAATATTGAGAATAAAGTCGAAATGTCGAGAATAAGTCGAATAAAGTCGAATGTTGAGAATAAAGTCGAAATATTGAGAATAAAGTCGAAATGTCGAGAATAAAGTCGAAATGTCGAGAATAAAGTCGAAATGACGAAAATGAGAAAAGTCGAAATGTGAGAATAAAGTCGAATATTGAGAATAAAGTCGAAATGTTTGAGAATAAAGTCGAAATATTGAGAATAAAGACGAAATGTCGAGAATAAAGTCGAAATATTGAGAATTAAGTCGAAATGTTGAGAATAAAGTCGAAATATTGAGAATAAAGACGAAATGTCGAGAATAAAGTCGAAATGTCGAATAAAGTCGAAATGTCGATAAATAAAGTCGAAATATTGAGAATAAGAATAAAGTCAAATGTTGAGAAATAAGTCGAAATATAAGAAAATCGAAATGTCGAGAATAAAGTCGAAATGTTGAGAATAAAGTCGAAATATTGAGAATAAAGTCGAAATGTCGAGAATAAAGTCGAAATGTCGAGAATAAAGTCGAAATATTGAGAATAAAGTCGAAATGACGAGAATAAAGTCGAAATGTCGAGAATAAAGTCGAAATGTTGAGAATAAAGTCGAAATATTGAGAATAAAGTCGAAATGTCGAGAATAAAGTCGAAATGTCGAGAATAAAGTCGAAATGATGAGAAAAAAGTCGAAATATTGAGAATAAAGTCGAAATGTTGAGAATAAAGTCGAAATATTGAGAATAAAGTCGAAATGTTGAGAATAAAGTCGAAATATTGAGAATAAAGACGAAATGTCGAGAATAAAGTCGAAATATTGAGAATAAAGTCGAAATGTTTGAGAAAAATCGAAAAAGACGAAATGTCGAAATAAAGTCGAATGTCGAGAATAAATAAAGTCGAATAAAGTCGAATATTGAGAATAAAGACAAAATTGAGAATAAAGTCGAAATGTCGAGAATAAAGTCTAAAATAATAAAGTCGAAATATTGAATAAAGTCCAATGTCGAGAATAAAGTCGAAATGTCGAATAAGTATAAAATAATCAGAAAAAGTCGAAATCGAGAATAAGTCAAAATGTCGAGAATAAAGTCGAAATATTGAGAATAAAGTCGAAATGGTCGAGAATAAGTCGAAATGACGAGAATAAAGTCGAAATACTTGAGAATAAATAAGTCGAAATGTCGAGAATAAAGTCGAAATATTGAAATAAATCGAAATGTCGAGAATAAAGTCGTCGAGAATAAAGTCAATGTCGAAATAAAGTTGAAATATTAAGAAAAGTCGAAATGACGAGAATAAAGTCAAAATGTCGAATAAATAAATGTCGAATAAGTCGAATAAAGTCGAAATAAAAAGTCGAATATTGAGAATAAAGACAAAGGGCCCGATCTTGCGCCAAACCTCCAAAACCTGCTATTAAGGGATAAAAGGTATTGGGAGGGGCGTTCCCCCACGAAGAACGCAATCTTCCACCTCCCAAAACCCACGATCTCACCTGCGAAATCCACGATGTCATGCACACATTATGCATGGGAGTGGTTAGGGCGTTCCACCTGTTTAAACCAATCAGTGCGTCAGTAGCCATTGCCTTTAAGAGCAGGTTGCAGTACCTGCAAACTGCCATGGAACGTCTTTTCACCCAGATCAGAGCAGCTCTCATGGACAGCTGGTCTGGGACTCTGCTGTAGAGCTTCCTCCTCTTTTTTCCTCCTCCTCCTCTGCACTGATATATACATAACTAGCTTTAACTAATGTGGAGCAAATGATTTAATCATTTCTTTTGTACTCCAAGAAGTTCCAACAAACTGCTCAGAAAATAGAGCCGGTGAGCTTCCAGGAAAGCATTTATTAACTAGAAAAGCAATCGGAGAGCGCAGACCTCCGCCAAGCACAGCAGTTGTGGTTGCTTTAGGGTTCAAGAAACAACTAAACAGCGCAATGTTATCGAAAATTTGAAAGTGATCCAGAATCCAGGATTTCTTCCGGATCACACACCCAAAATAAAATCAGTTCTTCCTTTTCACATTTCTGACAACTCCTGAAAATGTCATCAAAATCCATCCATAACTTTTTGAGTTATCTTGAACATATCCCCTGCGCAAAGACGCACAGCTGCGCCAAGACGCATAGTTGCTGGGAGCGGTGCTTTTTTCACAACAGAGTTCTGTGATCTCCTCGTTTCCTCCACAGCAAACATCTGAATGAGATCATGTCACAGCTGTACAGACATCATCTGCCCTTAAGAGAATAATGTATGAAAGTAATACAGTGATGCATAATCGAGAGGTAGAGCCGGTTGTGCAGTCCACATGTGACTGGGTGGACGCGCAATGACAGGATTTGGACGCGCTCTTTTACGCGCCGACATGCCAGTTGCGCTTTCCACAAACTCGGTATCTTGCGGTACTGGTGTCTCGCAGATTTTGGGTATTGGGTAATGGGTGGTCACACCACCCATTACCCAATACCCAAAATCTGCGAAGTACAGGTACCGCAAGATACCGAATTCGTGGAAAGCGCTAGTGACACGCCCATTGCCGCGCCCACAATGTGCTTAAGGGAGACGGCAAAATGGGTTTTGGGTATTGGGAGGTGGAAGATTGCATTTCGGCTCCTAAATCTGTGATTTGCAGGTAATGGGTTTTGGGTATTGGGTAATGGGAGGTGCAAGATCGGGCCCAAAATGTTGAGAATAAAGTCGAAATATTGAGAATAAAGTCGAAATGTTGAGAATAAAGTCGAAATATTGAGAATAAAGTCGAAATGTCGAGAATAAAGTCGAAATATTGAGAATTAAGTCGAAATGTCGAGAATAAAGTCGAAATATTGAGAATAAAGACGAAATGTCGAGAATAAAGTCGAAATGTCGAGAATAAAGTCGAAATGTCGAGAATAAAGTAGAAATGTTGAGAATAAAGATTAAATGCAGTTTCCAGAATTCCAGAATCAGTAGTTTCTTTTTCTGAATAGGCGCAATTTCTGACACAATCTCTTCCAAGTACGAATACTTATTATAATACTGTGTCTATGTGATAAAAGCACATAGACACAGACATTATGTTGGTAGAGTAAAGCTGGTTTGAATAAATCTTTAAGACAACTTTATTCTGGAAACTGCATTTCAACTTTATTCTCGACATTTCGACTTTATTCTCGTAAGTGAGGAATGAAAAAAAAAAACATTGCCCACAATTTTTTTTTTCTAAGTGTGGCCCTAATACTCCATCGTAGAACTCCAATTTCTGTTCAGATAAAAATAAATATGCCTGAGTTTGTGCCTGGCTTATCTACCTCAAGAATTAAAAAAAAAAAAAGCCATTCTCTGATGCAGTATTGATTAGGAAAGAATGTAAGAAAAGACCAGTTTTTTTTATGTTTGTATAGCTGACTAGTTATGTACTAAAGGAAAAAACATCTTGATACTGTACTGATTTATTGAAAAGAGGCCTATTGTAAAGAAAATAGAAAAAACAAAAACAGGATTTGACAGATTTGAGAGTTGAAAACAGTTTCCACTTTCCAGTCATCTGCTATGCAGGTATAAAGAGGATAAGAAAAAAACAGTTTTGTAAAAAAAAAAGAAAAGAACTTATACAATTTATTTGTTATTTGCTGCTAGTTCTAATCTATTCTCGCAACAATTGAATCATAGGCATCTGGACTATGCCTATGATTCAATTGTTGCGAGAATAGAATTGACCTGGATAAATGAGAATATCCACAGACTTAGTTCTAATCTGCTGTATTGAAAAGAGCGTAAGTTGACCTTTCACAGATCAGTTTGACCCCCCAGCTGTAGCATCGTAGCTAAATGCATTTCCACCATGTTTGGTCCCAACTTGAGCTTCTACCAGCTGGCGGCTCCTACAGGGAGATCAGAAATGATTTATTAACAGTAATCAAACATTTTATTAATGACAGCTCAGATGTTTTATTTGACTTCAAGAGACAATGGTTTGGCTGCTAAAATATTACGGCTCAGTACAGTTAATATGTATTTCTGAAACTCAGAACTATTTTCTTAATTGGAAGAAAAGAGCAAACAAAATCTCTTGAAGGAGTTTTCATTTGTAACCAGAAGTTTACATACAATTCAGAAAATGACACAGACTTTGACAGTTTTAAGCCTGGATTCCTGAAATCTATTTTAAATTGATTACAATTCCTATCATAAAGATAACCTTAAACTTTGAAAAGCTATACACTCTAAAGAACATTTTGTATCCATATTAAATGACATATGGCCGATGCAGGTTATTGTTTTGGTTGCCATATAGATTAATCTGTCTGTCTTCATGCTGCGCATCTTTAAATAATTACTGAAAAAAGCCAGCGAGAAATAAACATTTTGAGAGGAGAATTTGGCACATGGATTCATGAAGAAGAAAAATAAATAAAGAAATTATAACCTGCTAAACACACACAAAAAAAGAAATTACATTTAATAAGCAGTTTGGAAAAACATGAAACAGTGAGGCTTCATTTACCTCATTTTAAGTCCTTTTGGTTTATTTATTTATTTGAATTTAAAGCTTTTCTTTTTTAATTTACTGTATTATTTAGCTACAATGCCTGGGAAATATATTGTTAAAAATGGTGCATTTATTATTTATTAATCTGTTACCTCACATTGCTGTTACATCTTTCATCCAGAACTACTCGTGCTACAGTGACGGCTAACAAGTCAGAAACCTGACTTTTTTTTTTAGTTTGTTCTTTTTTTCCCTTGGTTTTAATAAAGATAAATCAATACAATACAAGGAATTATTCAAGAATATATACAGAGCCATCCTGCTGAAGAAGCTTCTTTTCATCTGTCCATGTTTCTGGTTCCAGTAGCTTCAGCAGTCGTGGGACGTCCGAACTGCACCAGATTTGTCCGGTTGCTAATCATTTAGCAATCATGTGTGGAGGGGGGTTCAGACAACAAATGATCAAGTATCTAGCTGATGGCATTTCAGATGGGGTTTAACTGTGTGTCAGCAAACTTGTCTCAGCTTTTGTTTGCTGCCTCTCCCATCTTCCTCTTCATCCTCCTCCCTCCCTTTCTTCCCGGTTCCTTGTTGCGGTGAAAGAAGAGAAGCAGTGGCTGAAGATGACCAATCCATTTCGCCGTCTGTGTCACTGCTGCTGCAACCTCAATGACTTCCTCTTCAACTTGAGGTTCAGGAAAAGGTTCTGGGGAAGCAGCAGCCTCTTGTTCCAACATTTGAGGAGCTAACAGGATCACAGAAGGCAAAAAGATAAAAGGTCCTGCAAGATCATTTACACAGTAATGTTGTAGTTAACACTGTCATGATAGAAAGCATTTCCTTACACTACAGACTGTGTAGTAAAAATAGTTGTGTAAGATTTAAAAGTGAAGCTACTTCATACGTTTGAGTTAAGTTACTAAAAATATATTTACAAGGTTTACAAAGTTAACTATTTACATATTTGTGATCACACAATAATTATTTAGAGGTTTAAGATTTACATTACCATCTTTAAAACAGTTGAAATGTCTTGAATCAGCTCCTGTGGTTTAATTGCATTTACCTCAGTAAAAGTCCTCCTACCCTCTGATTGGTTAGTGAGAGTCACATGGGAGTGAAAAAGAAGGAGGTGTTGGTGTGGACTTGTGGGAAAAAAAATGCTAGAAGTAAAAAGATCGGTTTGAGAAGTTATCTGTCTCCATCCTGCTTTTTATTCTCATCAAGAGTGATTTTACCACCTCACAACAAACCCTCACGTTACAGTCGTAACAGTCAAATCAATGTAAGCCAGGGGTCTCCAAACTCTGTCCTCGAGGGTCTCCAAGGGTCCTGCATGTCTCAGAGGTTTCCAAGGCACAACTCACTTGATTCAGTCGAACAGATCGCCATCAGCTCGTCATCCGGGTTAGGATTAGGGTTAGGGTTAGGGTTAGGGTTAGGGTTAGGGTTAAGGTTAAGGGTTAAGGTTAGGGTTAGGGGCTAGGGTTAAAGTTAAGGTTAAGGGTTAAGGGGTTAGGGTTAAGGTTAAGGGTTAGGGTTAGGGTTAGCGGTTAGGACTAAGGTTAAGGGTTAGGGTTAGGGTTAAGGTTAAGGGTTAAGGTTAGGGTTAGGGGCTAGGGTTAAGGTTAAGGTTAAGGGTTAGGGGCTAGGGTTAAGGTTAAGGTTAAGGGTTAGGGGCTAGGGTTAAGGTTAAGGTTAAGGGTTAGGGGTTAGGGTTAAGGGTTAGCGGTTAGGGTTAAGGGTTAGGGTTAGGGGTTAGGGGTTAGGGTTAGGGTTAAGGTTAAGGGTTAGGGTTAGGGTTAGGGTTAGGGGTTAGGGTTAAGGTTAAGGGTTAGGGGTTAGGGTTAAGGGTTAGGGGTTAGGGTTAAGGTTAAGGGTTAGGGTTAAGGTTAAGGGTTAGGGTTAGGGTTAAGGTTAAGGGTTAGGGTTAAGGTTAACCCTAACCCAGCTGCCCTTGAGGACAGCTGCCCTCAAGGGCTGGAGTTGGACACTGCTGATGGAAGTAGATCAATCAATTATGTATAGACAGTAAGGTATGGAAGATTTGACAAAGCTCAGACACTGTGATTGATTAGTTTCAACTCTCTACTGGATCAGTGACCATCAGGCACCACTGCTGCACTTGTGCAGGTTGTTTCTGTACCAAACTCATCATCAAAAGGAATCGCTCACTGAAATGGTAGAGAATGGTATGACAATTATATAATTATCTTTGCATCCTCTATTGGTTATGGGCTGATTGGAGACTGACCTGTGATTTATATGGACTTGTACTGAAACTAAACCGGAAGATGTAATTCTAACATCTTAACATTAACTTATGTTGCAACATTGATTTATCAGCGGCAACCTTGGTATGCCTCACGATTTCCTGCCAAAATGTGAGCGCGTCCATGGTCTGCCTCATCATGACGGGCATGTTCCTGTTCCTCCTCGTCCTCTTCATCAAGTTCAAACATTAAGTTGACGTCATCATCAAACTCCAGTAAATCGTTCAGGAAAAGGCAGGACACCTGGAGGCCAGGTAAGGGTCTCCCTAAAGCATCGTTTCAACAATAATGTTATAGTCAATTGCCGTTATGAGACAAAAAAATGTTCACACACAACAACCTACACAATGTTCCGCGCAAAGTACTTTTAAATTGTAAATCAATGTCTTTCTTTGGGGGTGAAAAATGAAATATTGTTTAGATTGGTTTGAATTCTTCTAGGGATGCATTATTATTATACTGATACAGTACTATATCAAAGATCTGTAGCTGTCACTATAAGACTGATTTTTATTGAGCAATTTTTAAAAAACACAATGTTTCTTATTGTAATTTGTGATATAGTACATTCAAAAAATCAACATGAAATCATGAGTGAAGTTCTTGCTTTGAACAGGAACGATGTGAGGTAAAAACATCTGCAGGAGGCCAGTGGTGAAAGTGCATTCCTAGAATAGTGTAGAGGCTTATGTTAGTCTTTTCACCGAAACGTTTCTGAACTTTCCAACCTGTGCGTAATATTGTGTTAAACACACGCGTAAATGGGCCGGAGGATTTTTATTGTGTACTCTGGAGGATGTATCATCTTGCAAAGACATTTTTCTGTCACCCGTGCCTGCTACTGGTGAGAAGAATTAGGAAGTGTTTTGATATATTTAGCTAAAAAAAAAGTTGGTCAAAATGGTGAAACCTGATGGAGGGAAGGAGAACAGTAAAGGAGAAGGAGGATGGATTTTATGGATGAATGGATTTTACTTCACAACTGCCGGCTTCAGGCCAAATGGGGATACAATATGGAGTCTGTATTTTGCATCATGTTAAATTCACATTCTTTGAACGGGCTTGGATTGAAACTCACAAGGTGCCACACTCAGTTTAGACCAATTTGGACTAAGTTTTATGTCTTAAAATAGTTTATCTTTCACCGATGGTTTAGTGCGTGTATGTGTTTTCAGTTTACCCAGTGGTGGTCTTCAGGGACGGCCTGTACGTCACTGAGTTCAGAAATTAAATTAATGTCGTCATCAAATGGCATAAAGGGGAACAGTCCAACTGGAACCAGGACATCAATAAACGAGACCAAAGCCAAAGGGGTCTCCCTGCAAGATCATTTCAAAAATACTGTTATAATTAATACTTCTATGACAGGAAACATCTCAGTTATTCACCACCTATGCAGTATTCTGTGTAAAATGTTTTTAACTAAGAAATCATTCACTTTCCAGAGAGAGATTATTTATTGCATCAACTAAACATTGTTTCTTAACGATAATTTCTCTCAAATTGAGAAAAAAAATGCATGTCTTCATTTTAAAAATGTAATGTTAGTCCATTTTTCCATACCCTACAACCTGTGGAATATCCTGAAAACTACCCATTCATTATTCATTATAATTGATCATCTCATTTGATAATTAAAACAACATCTAACTTGAAACATTGATATTTATGGATGATTTTTTTTTTTTCATTCTCAAATACTGTGAACTTCTGAGCCAACATCTCCAATAATAGTTTTGCAAACATATATATTTGAAGTTTTCTTTAAATCACTCTTTCAAAAAGATGCTGTGTTATGATTGATTGTTTTACATGTAATTTTTTAAAAATGTTCTTTACATAAAACATTTGAAGCATTACAGAAAACAGGAGGAAATAAAATAAAAACATATATAAAGAAAGAAAGAAAAAACAATAAAATGAATCATAATAAGGTGATATAAAATACTTAAATAAATCAAAAATGATTAAAAGAAGCTAGACAAAGTAAAAGATACCATGCAGATTTCATGGATCGGCAGTTGAAAAGAGAAATGCTTTAACCTGGATTTAAAAGTGTCTACAGTCGATGAAAGTTTAATCTCCACTGGAAGTTTGTTTCACTTGTTTGCAGCATAACAGCTAAATGTTGCTTCTTCATGTCTAGTCTGGACTCTGGTCTGGACTAGTTGACCCAAGTCCTTGGATCTAAGATCCCTTCCAGGTTTATAATCTCTGAACATATCACAGATGTGTTCTGGACCTAAACCATTCTGGGATTTGTAGACGATCAGTAGGATTTTGTAATCTATTCTCTGACTAACTGGAAGCCAGTGTAAAGATTTTAAAACCGGTGTGATGTGTCCAGATCTTTTAGTTCCTCATCCAGATGTCGATCTGCTCCAGACGCTGACAAAGTAAGTCTATTGGGCCGCAGTCATCTGGTGTCAGAGACACATACAGTTGTGTATCATCTGCTTAACTGTAATAATTGATATTAAAGTTCTGAATGATTTGACCCAGAGGAAGCATGTACAAGTTGAATAGAAGGGGCCCAAGAACTGACCCCTGGGGGACTCCACAAGTCATGGCCACTTTCTCAGATTCATAGCTGCCAATTGTAACAAAATAACTCTGGTCTTCTAAATAGGACCTGAACCAGTTAAGGACCGCTCCAGAAAAGTCCAACCCAGTTTTCCAGCCTGTGCAACAGGATTGTGTGATCTACAGTATCAAACGCAGCGCTAAGATCCAACAGAACCAGGACTGATAAAAGCCCAGAATCAGAATTCAACCTAAAGTCATTTAACACTTTGACCAGAACAGTTTCATTGCTGTGATGCTGTTGGAAGCCTGATTGAAATGTGTCCAGATTTCCACTTTCATTCAGAAAGTCGTTAAGCTGGTTAAATACAACTTTCTCAGTGATCTTGGATATGAAAGAGAGATTAGATACAGGTCTATAGTTGTTCATAATGGAGGCGTCTACAGTTCTATTTTTAGCTGTCTTTAGAGATTTGGGAAAAATACCCGATGCCAGTGAGCTGTTGACAGTCTGTAGAACATCACTTTCTACTGAGGTAAAAACTGTTTTTAAAAAGTCAGATGGTATTATGTCCAAAGAGCAAGTTGTTGAGTTCAGATGACAAACTATTTCATCAAATAAATCAACCAAATCAAATTGTGACATAACATCAAAGTTATTTCTAGGTTTAAGGTTCTAGGTTTATGAAGACTGATGTGGACACATGTGTTCACTTTAACATGTAAGGAGTCCTTAATAATTAATGGCAATTTGCCTCCAGGGCGTCCAGGTGGCAGGAACATCCCTCTGACCTTAGAAATTTCTACCCTTTTTTGTTCTAACAGATTGAAGTAATTGTGCATTTGCTGCAGAGAAACAGCTTCAGCCATTCACACAGGCCCACAAATTCAGAATCAGAAATAGTTTATTGCCATTGTCAGTGAATAACATGAGGATTGATCCATCCAAGTCAGAGACTGAACAATACTGGAAAACATACGGAAGACAGAAGCAACACAAGCATCCATGGCTAGTGGATCTATGAGCTGACCATAGTCATCTCCCAGAACAAGGAATAGTTACCATCACAAAGGCAGACACCTAAGAAACACACCTACTGGCTGGAGAAACTAACCACACTCCATGATAAGAAAGCCTCCGACTCACTGCTGCACACATGGATACTGGGATGCTTGGAACTCCACATCAACAGGACTCTAAGAGCTTTCACCAAGAACTTAACGGGACTGTGGACGACAACTCTAAACTCAACTCAAAACCAACTGCTTAAGATAGCATTAAGTGTGGGACATACCAAGGAGATGTCTTGTCCCCATTGCAGTTCTGCATAGGCCAAAGCCCTCTCAGCCAGATCATCGCAAAGAGTGGCTATGGATCACGGTTCCGAAGTCACCTCCTCTACATGGATGACATCAAACAAGACATCAACTTGCTAATCCGCGTCATCAGGATATACAGCAACTACACAAATGCACTCAAATGGTATCAAAGAGTGGCAAAGTGTGTACAACTAAGGGATTTGAGCTACCAGAGGACAACAGATGTTCAGAACAGCTACAAAAACCTTGTGAATGGAAACTGGGTCACTCCACCTCAAATCAGCAGATTAGAAAAAAAATTCCCGCATGACCATCTCTGATTTGCTTGATATTTTTTTCTTATGAACTTTGACTATAATGTAGTAACTTTGTGTAATATTAGCCTGGTACTAGCAATAACTTCGGATTTATAAATTTTTGAAAAAGTGCCCGTACGGCCATTTTCGTGACATTCCTAACGCTTTTAAAATTATTACCATTTTTGAGGGGCTGTATCTTCGAAACCGTACAAGCTAGATTTTTTTTATGCTGTTAGTCCTGTATGTGCACTCTGTATGGGGTCAGTTTCAGGTGTCTCGATTTCAGAATTTTTTCTAGGTAACTTAGAGACTTAGTACCAACTTGAAACTTTGTATATAAACAGATATTTGTCCATTACCTTTCTGGTAGTATATTTAGTTTTTGGTACATCTTGTCATATTTTTTGTCAATTGCCAATTGAATATCGACAATAAAATGCGAAATTCGTTTTTTGCAGAGTCATATGAGAACTAAAATACAATTGTTTCTGCAAATTCTTTATGTATTTTTATTCTATAAGAGAAGGAGATTGTTCAACAAAAAAAGTAAGTCTCAGCTACTATTACAAGGGGTCCAAATGGGGACTTGAAATGTGAACCGCACAAAGCGAGTGAAATTTATTTTGGATGTTTGAAATTTATTTTAAAACAAACAGCAATGAATAGACACGTGAAACTGACCCCATACAGAGTGCACATACACGACTAACAGCATAAAAAAAAAATCAGCTCTCTAGCTTGTATGGTTTCGAAGATACAGCCCCTCAAAAATGGTAATAATTTTAAAAGCGTTAGGAATGTCGCGAAAATGGCCGTACGGGCACTTTTTCAAAAATTTATAAATCCGAAATTATTGCTAGTACCAGGCTAATATTACACAAAGTTACTACATTATAGTCAAAGTTCATAAGAAAAAAATATCAAGCAAATCAGAGATGGTCATGCGGGAAGGTCCTGTTGAATTGAGGAGGAATGACCCAACTATGAAGAGGCTGTGGGGGAATCGACCAAAGCCAAGTGGATCTGCCTTACTTGAAAGGGGTAAGACTGGCTGAAAACCCAGCTGAGTGGGAAGAACAAAGTTCAGATCCACTGGAATAGTGTAAAAAATATCTGTACTGAGTATGGGTTGGAGGTCTCAAAGTCAAGATGGGAGACACCACCAAGAGCGGTGGAGAAGGAACGTGTAAAGATCCTGTGGGACTTCCAGACTAATAAACTGGTGATGGTTAACCAAGCAGATGTTGTTGCGGTTGACAAACTTTAAAAGAAACTAGTATTGATAAACATATCCATCCCAAGGGCTGGGAACATCAAGAAAAAAAGAACACAAGAAATGGAAAAATACGATGTGGAAGGTGAAATCAACAGCTATGCTGTCATGTGTGTACACATGTGATGGTCACAACACGCAACAACTGACACATGTCGCATGTTTATTACAGCACATCAACAAGTCTTTCGCTTTTACAATCACACCTGATGAACATCAGTGTCTCATTTAAGGACACTTCAACATTTGGCAGAAATAATCCAGCCAGTTTCCAGCTGGAGAAAGATCAAATGACTTCCTCCATGAAATGCTCAGGTTGGAAAATGCTTTTCATATATCACAGAGTGGCTGTTTTGCAGAAAAATTTAAAACAATTTTGACAATTTCTAAAAAAAAAGAATGAACTTTTGATAAATGGCTATTTTTATTGTTTTAAAAAGTATAAGGGAGAAAAGTCTAAATCTTTCTCTGAGGTCGCTAGCCAGCGCCGTTGACAACATGCTCCTTCCAGAGATGGTATTTGTTACCACCCATAAGTGTCTCTCAGATCACATCCTTTCAGGAGTAGCAAAACGTTTTCAGTCTTGAAACACTTTGCTTCACAGAAGACGCCATCAGAGTAGAGCGAAGAGGACTCGATGAAGACATATTGTCTTCCCTCCCACCTTGTCCTGCTCTGTTTCAGTTAGTGAGGGTAGATAATTGCAAACAGACTAATCCTCTCTGGAGAAAAGATACACAGACCTGACCTTAAACCTGTCACACTATATGGGAAGTGAGTGTGGGAGTAGCTTTCAGCGTTCCAAAACAGCCAAATGGAAGAAATCTAAAGGGATTGTTTTGTCAGATTTATGTTTTTATTTTTTATGCCTGTATAAATTAATCTCAAGTTGTGATCACTCAGTAATTGTCAAGACTGAATTTTCCTCCACATTTTGAGCCACCCACGCTAGCAGCTCCAGACGTCACGGTGTCGGTCAGTCGTTTCACAACCGTTTCATCATTTCACAGAGAAGTATTTCAGCTGTTAGCTGGCTTGTCATCAAGTTTTGTGTGACGTCCATGAGGAATTAATTATTCTGGCTGTTGTGCTTGTTTTTATTCAAGCGTCCTCGACAGCTCAAATGTTTCAGTTATCCAGTAGAATATCTCGACTAATATGAAACGGTACACTTGTAACTAAAAGTTTATACACTTTAGAAAAAGATACATTGACTTTTTTTTCTCCGTGTGTATAGAGCCCCTTCAATTCAATTTCAGTTTTCAATTTTATTTGTATAGCGTCTGTTACAAAGCCAATTGTCTCTAGGTGCTTTACAGAGACCTAGAGCATGACCCCCAAGCAAATATCATTAACTAAAATTCCAATATTAAATCCTAATCAAGGATGATGGCAAGTAAAAAAAAAAAACTCCCACAGCAGGAAAAAAAAAAAACTTTAAGCCAAACAGTAGCAAGGAAAAACAATACTTTAAGAGGAAACCTTAAGCAGGACCTGCCTCATATGGGGGGACCTTTCTGCCAAAGGGCAGCCGGGTAAGGACAGCACATACACCCTGGCAACACTACACTAGACAAGAATGTATAAATTGTATTATCCATTAGCTTTAGCATTAAGTATTCCAGCACGTATATGCTAACTGGTTCATTGTTAGTACATGAAATACAGAGATGACTATATGAACAGTTGTAGGTAGCAGCACTGAGATGAGATGGTCAGAGAACTAGATCGCCGATCAGCATGCCATGTCGGTACCCCGAACACATGTACATATTAGGGATGGGCATAATTAATCGATTAATCGATGATTGATCATTAAAGAATTTGGTCGAAGAGATTCATTTTCGTCGATGAACCGAATGTTTTTTTTTTTTAAACAATCCGAATGTAGGTTCTCAGTGCACGTCCTCAAACAATGCGATGCATTTCTCTGTGCCACCGATAGAAATTTACCACCAGGGGGCAACATTTCATCATCACCCTACCCTGGCTGGACTCAGTTGTTACATGCGAGCTTCTGTAGGTCATCGCCTAATCATGAAGCGGTCGTGGTGAAGTGTGGCGTGGAACCATTTTAGTTTAGAAAATGACCAAGTGTACTGCAATCACTGATTGCAATACACAAATTACAAATACAATTAATCAACAACGACAATGATGTATCACTTGAACAACGCGCATCCAAGCCTTGTAAAGAACGGTGGAGGCGGTTCATCATCAGCCTAGCCTAGCCTAGCCTAGCCTAGCCTAGCCTAGCCTCAACTCGGTGTTAGCATGGACCAGAAGGAGCTGCAGTGCACAACGAGCACACAACAAGCGCATCTTTTTAAGAAACAAAAAGCCTGTAATACTGGCGCCTTGATATAAATTGTCCTTGTTTAGTAGTCTCCTCGATATCTCTTCTTTTATTATCGTTGTTTTTTTAAAGATAAGAAACAGGAAATGTCACGTTATTCTCGATCACAAACATCCGGTTCACTGAACACATCTGGGCAGCGGGTCATAGCAACCAGGCCATAGCAACCAGGCCAAAGGGGAAAACAAACGCCACGCCGATATGAGAATATTTGTGATAGTTTTCAATATAAAAAATGGTAATGATTAATCGATTATCCATTATCTATACCCGTTTCATCCTTGAAGGGTCACGGGGATCTGCTGGAGCTTATCCCAGCCGTCTACGGGCGAAAGGCAGGGGTCCACCTGGACAGGTCGCCAGTCCATCGCAGGGCCACATTATTAAATTTAATCGATCAAAATTACAGGATTAATCAATTATTAATCATTAATTCTCCCGACGATCGACAAATAAATCTTCACCGAATGCCCATCCCTAGTACGTATGTATGTTCTGTGGGGGTGAGTGTTGTTTCCTTGGAGGATAGAGTTTGTTCCCAGACTGTGGAGAAATGGGATTGCCACTGGTTGCAGAATTTCATCTCGATATCTCTCTGCGTTGAATATTCAATTCAATTCAATTCAATTCAATTTTATTTATATAGCGTCTGTTACAATGACAATTGTCTCTAGGCGCTTTACAGAGATCCAGAGCATGACCCCCGAGCAAATATCATCAACTAAGATTATATAATTAAATCCAATCAATGATAATGGCAGGTAAAAAACTCCCACGTAGGGAGAAAAAAAAACCTTTATACCATTATAATATGCCTCCAAAAATGACAAGTCTCATTTTTTTCCACCCCACACCATCACACTGCCTCCACCAAAGGATGTTATTCTATCAGTGCAGCAATCACCAATCTGAACTACATTGCTGAACATAACATTCCTGCACATGTTTAGTTTCCAGCGCACATGTTTCAGAAACCATCCTGGCAGCCCTACGACACCAGAGATTGGCTGTTTGGAGTCTTTTCTATATTGTCTGGGCAGAGAGCCGTACGGCATATCATGTTGCAAACCTCGACTGCAAATATGTAGAAGACTGCCTACAGTTTCTAAGTGCAGACAGGATGAGGAAAAGGCCTTCTTGGGGTGCTGTCTTCTTGAGTCTCTGACATCCCCCGGTTACATGAAACTTGCCTGCCTTCAGTTTGCAGATGGTACCAGGACTCACTCCAAATAATTCCTCAACTTGGTTTTGCAGAATCACCAGGTAACCCAATTGCACAAGCCCTATCCAGATCAGTCAAATGTGGCTCGCTGATTGTTGGAGCAGACACCAGCTGACCACTGTAGCAGGGCTAATAACCACAGGTGCCATCGGCAGCTGCTGGTATCAGAAGCTCAAAACAAGAGCCAACAGCAAGAAGAGGCTCTTTGGCATCGGCAGAGAGGATCTGGCAGATCTTTCATGGGAGCAACCCGTACTCACCCTTCAAATGCATGTTCCTGACAAATGTGGCACTAGGCTTGGGCGGTATTACGGTAATACCGTTTACTTCCGGTATTTAAAAATAGCGGCGGTATCAGTTTCAATACCGTCATTAAAAAATGCAATGAATGATTTCTGTGGTTTAAAGTTTAGTTTCTCTCCTGTATCGCTGTGTGTTCTGCTTTATTTTACCGTTTATTCGTGTTCGCTCGCAGCTGATCTCGGTTTGACTCATCCTGTTAAGGTACTGACGATGAAAACAACACTTCCTGAGTTTGCTGCTTCAAAATAAAAGCTTCTAATGAAACTAATGATGTTGGACTTTTATGTTGAAGAATTTATAGGAAGTGAAACGTCCAGCATCAGACACTTTACTATAAAGCGCGTTTCAGCAAACACACACCTCGGCAGCATTTCCTCAGCAGGAACATTTAAAACTACAGTGAAAAGCAAGAAATACACAAATAAATAACAACTGTAGTTGAGCCAAGTTTATATTGAAGCACTGAACTGCTGTTTCGAGGTAAACTCGCCTTTTTTTTCCCAGGCGCGTCAACGCTGGGAATAGTACAGCACCGTAAAGCCCCGCGGCAGCGCGGGGGGGGGGGGGGGGGGGCTGTTTTCACGCGCGGCGTCCGCCGCGGTGTGTGTTCGCCTTAATAGTCGCGGGAATACCGTATACCCCGGTAAAATGTGAGGGAAGTTTGATGGTATCAAAATTTGGATACCGCCCAAGCCTATGTGGCACCATTTAAAAGGGAAATAAATAGGGTTTTCAACAGTCTAAGATTTATTGCCAAGAAACATTGTTACAGAAGAGAAATAATCTATCAAACACAAATGTTTTTACTTTTGTGCTTATTTCATATGACTGAAAGAAAAGGTTTTTGCATAAAGATGGAAGGATATATATAGAGAAAGAAATGTATTCTGTGCTGGTCAGTTCAGAGAGCTGTGAGGTTGTGAATTACATTATTTGCCAAGAACAATTAAAAATTTAAAAAGCAAATGAAGATCAATTGAGTGTAGAGAGATGTCTGCACCGGAGTGAAAACAAGTGGGAAACTCATTCTCAAGTTACGTCTAATCTCTAACACAGCTGTTACAACAGGAATCACATGATTGCAATAAATTATGAGGATAATTTTTACAATGAGTTTTTCAGAGGTTCTTAAACGTACCAGTGCATGTTGTAATTACAAGGACTTGCCACCCATGGAGCCATTATCTAGTGACTCTGGATCATCATCAACCTCTGCAGGGGCATGATGAGATAAGATGTGGATGACAGATGAGCGAGCATCTCTTTGTCTGACTGCAATTACTTTGCAAAAATACAAGACAGGCTTTCTGTGTGGAGTTTGCGTGTTCTCCCCGTGCTGCACGGGTTTTCTCCGGGTACTCCGGCTTCCTCTCACATTTCAAAGACATGCATGAGAGGTTGACTGGTGGTTCTAAATTGCCCGTAGCGTGATTGTTTGTCTACATGTGATCCTGTGATGGACTGGCAACCTGTCCAGGTGGACCCCTGCCTTTCACCCAAAGAGAGCTGGGATAGACTCCAGCAGATCCCCGTGACCCTACGTAGGACTAAACAGGTATGGATAATGAATGGATGGACTCTTCTGTGATCATCCGAGACCATAAAACCACTCTTGTACTTTTTGAATGTAATTGTTTCTGCATGAAGACCATCATGACTTGATTTCCCTTAAAGTCATCTGCAAGAAAATGACATTTGGATTTATTGGAAATTGCACCCCCTTTTTTGTTTTTGGTGTTTAATGAACATGGTCTCAAGGGGAAACCACCACGTAAAATGAGAAAGACTTCAGAATTTTATGATCAGTGGACAAACATCAAACCCAGACCCGGAACAGATGCTCAAACGTTCCACTGGCAGTAAACTCTCCACAATCATATAGACATTACAAATGCTCTCTCTCTCTCTCTCTCTCTCTCTCTCTGTATATACGTACACTACCGGTCAAACGTTTTAGAACACCTCCAGTTTTCCAGTTTCTATAGTAATTTACAGTACATAGCTTAATGTCTCAATGTAATCTGAAATTAATGTATAGAACAAATAAACAATTAGATATTTGAAAAAAGATATCATGAAATCTCTTTTACAAAAATTTAACCACGATCTTTGAGTCATCAAAGTCGCCACTTTTTGCAGATATAACAGACAAACACACTTGTGTTAGTGGCTTTCTTTCTACTATGGAAATCTAATATTGTTGGGAAGGTTCTTCCCAACACTGTCAGAAGTTTCCAGAAATGTGTTGAACTTGCAGGTTGTTTTGCTTTCATCTTTCTCTCCAGTTCATCCCAAACCAGCTCAATGGGGTTCTGGTCTGGACACAGGGCTGCCATTACATCATTTGAAGCCGACCGTCTTGTTTTCTTCTTTTAAGGTCATTCTGACAGAATGGATGTATGTTTTGGATCATTATCTTGCTGTAAGATGAACCCCTAAGCGACTAGGCGTAGACCAGAGAAGGTACTGGATGGCTCTGTAAAATGCCGTTGTAGCCCTTTTGGTCCAGGGTGTCAGTCGCTCTGTAAAAGTCACCAACTCTGGATCCAGCAATCTGTTGATTACTTAAGAGCTTTGGAAGTAATCAACAGAGGTTGGGACATCTGTGGGAATTGTTTGCATTTGCAATCAAATTTCAAGACTTAATTTACATCCATTGTTGCTTGATCACTGAAAAAGACCCCCTCTTTTTTTATGACTCTGAAATTTGTTTTGGCAATCTAAACTTTTTTTCCACCTCTGGCAGTTTACTGCTTACCTTTGTACCATTTAAAGTCATTCACTGGACTTGACCCGCTTTAATTTAAATAAAACAGGAAAAATAGGGGTGTTCTAAAACTTTTGACCAGTAGTGTATGTATATCCTATATATATATATCTACATATATATATGTGTATATATATATATATATTGTATATATATATATATATATATATATATATATATATATATATATACATATATGTGTGCATGTGTGTATCTGAAATATAATGAAAAACATCTGCAAAACCTAAAAGTGATTATTTATTTATTTGTTTTTCTATGTTTTTCACAAAAGCAGAAGAAAAAAGAAAAATAATGTGAAATACCAAGTACACCCCATGACTCAATGGTTTCCCGTATAGCTTCACCAGTCTGTCAGTGTGGTGGTATTTTGGTCCATTCTTTTGGGTCGACAGTATTTCACTGGGTCTGGACTTTGATAAGGCCCTTTTAAAACCTCAAATATTTTGTTACACACACAAATATATATATATTAGGGCTGGGCAACGATTAAAATTTTTAATCGCAATTAATCACATGATTTCCCTGATTAATCACGATTAATCACATTGTATACGGAAAATAAAATAATGAAATAAAAGTAGTGTAAAGGTTTTATTTAAATGTTCTGCTGCCATATGAACTAAAGTGCCTTAACATATGTTGTTCAAACACTTTTAACATCAGCACTTGTCAGTAACACATATTTAGTGTAAATCTCATCTTAAAAAATGTAAAATAAAATAAAGCTTATTGCCACTGCCAGGGCATTAATGTCATCCTGTTTTTTTTTTAATAAAAAATAAAAATAATTTACCAACAAAATACAGAGCCACAATCAGAACATTAAAACAAGTAATTTCTGAGATAACAGCAGAAACGTTTAACGGGGAGTTCAACTTGTCAGTTGTTACAAATAACCTTGTTTCTGTCAAATCCTCCGTCTGGGAGAACTTTAAAATAAAAATGTCCATGTAAAAGTTCTGTAACTTTATCAATCCATAATTATCTGTGTAACTGTCAATCAAAAATTTAAAAAAATTTAAAAATTACTTTTTATTTTGTTTTTTAACTTAACACAAAAAAACAAAAAAATGCCTGTTTTTTTATATTTCAATTTTAGCAAACAGGCCTCGGGACTGAATTTGTTTTTACTATTTAATTGTCCGGTTTACGTGACCCGGAAATGGCTTTGTGCAGCAGTTCAGGTAGCATGGCGGCGCTGGAATCACATACTATAATATTTGCAATATTATGAAAATCTGAATGAAAACTCAGCTCATATATAGATGAACCAAAGCCTCTCCAGCTCTACATCTGACGTTAGTCTTTTTCTCCTCAGATCATGACGAGCAAAGAATCTTCTGATGCTCATTTCCAGCATTGCAGGACTCCCATCTGCTGTTGAATAAGTCCTTGATCAAACTAACATATTGGCCCGAATATAAGACGATATTTTAATCTAGAAGTCGTGTTCTCAAAAATGGGGGTAGTTTTATAATGGAGGACTGGACTTTCTGTTGTCATTACACATCTGTCCCACTAGATGGAGCTGCACTGAAGTAACCAGCTAGAGAACAGCACGACGGTGAACACATGAAATAGATCTGATGATGAATGGAGGAATGACACAAACGTTTTGAAAAAAGGGGTTTGAAAGGTTGTTTTTTTTCAGACAGAATTGTTAATATTGCTACCTGAGTTGCTACCCGAACTGTAAAGTGCACGGATTTTACCGTTTAGTTAAAGTAATAATATGATTTAGCGGTAAGGAGGATGATGAGTTCTCCGTTAGCATTAGCTCTGGTCCATAGGTCTGTCCCACACCAGAGCTATGTTAACATGAGACAGTCGCAGCATTGTATTAATATAATTAATAAAGTGACGTTAACATCACTAGCCTCACCTCATACCCAACAAAATAAATATCCAAAATAAATATACAGGGCTATTTGTAGACAACAAGGCAGGTTTATAGGTGGCTAGCAAGCTCTGGTCCAAAGTGGAGACCAGAGCTAATGCTAACAGAGAACTAAATCATATTATTACTTTTACTAAACTGTGGTTAAATCAATCATCTAATAACCAAAGTAAACTTACCTTGGAGTAAATGTAGGTGTGTTTTGTAACTTTCTTCACGTTCAGTTGATTGTGTGAACGGACACATAACTGAACCAAAGCCTGCAGTTTTCCAGCGTTGTTTTGGTTTGTGAAAGAGAATAAAAATGTCCCTCCAAACGTTCTGGACACCTCGAGTCACTGTTGCAGGTCCACAGTAGCAATATTTCACCACGATGTTATTATAGTATAATATTAACACTGATGATACACATCGGAAAAATAGCAAATTAACACAGTCCTTAACGCAGGAGTTACGCAAGTTTGTCCGACCTAGCAACAGTAACTAGGAAGGGGGCGGTGCTTACCGAAAGGTCAGTTCCTTGTTGGGTTTGCAGTTTTGCTAGCAATGCTTTAGGCTCTGTTGCACGCTCTTTATCAGGCAGATTTCTGTATTTTTCCTCATGCTTGGTCATGTGGTGGCAACTTAAACTATATTCTTTAAACACAGCGACCTGTGTAGCACATATCAGGCACACGGCTTTAACACAAAAAACACGCCACACCTTGTCAACTTTTCTTTTTTTTTAGCGTCAGCACAAATTTTGAGAGGGCCGCATCACTTAGCGCTGTTTACTTTCACGCACAGCTCACATGCGCATATGCCTACACGGAAGTACTACGCCTTTCAAAATAAAAGCAGCACAGTTGTATTGCTGCGCAACATAGATTTTTTTTTAAAATTACGTTTTTAATCAAATGTAACTTACGATTAGCCTCATGCGGGCCGTGTTTTGCGCAGGTCTGTTCTATGTTGTTGGGTTTTTTTTTTCAGACAGACATAAGGATTTATTTTCTGACCTTTTTTCTAGCAGCCAACTTGCTACCCCTGAATATCTGAGAACAGCTGTTTCACGAAGGTAAGTGAATTTAAACCTGCTGCTGCACCATTTGGTAACGTTGTCGTTCTTTACGACGCGAACAAAGATCGGCGCTGCTGATCAACGGTCTCTGATCAGCTGATCAACAGCAGGTGTGAGGACTTCTGTAAAAGTAGACGTTTTGGCGGCGTGCTGGTCTGGAGGATTCAGGTAACACAGTGCCAAAAAGGAAAGACACAGGCAATATTCTTAGAGAAGTAATTGTTGCAGCACTTCAGTCTGAAAAGGTTTATCTTCGGTCACACACACATACATATGCTTCATTTTTGTGACATAAATATAAGCAATGTGAAAAAAAATATATATGTTGTTGTTTTTCTGAAGTTGCATTTGAGTTCAATTCAACTTTATTTATATTGCATCTTTTACACTACAAATTGTCTCAAGGGCTTTTTCAGAGACCCAGAACAAATATTAAGTAAAGAAACAGCAGCAAGTGAAAAGTCCCCTAGTGGGAGTATTTACCTTTAACTCTACGGTCAGATGTTTGCATCTCTTTACACACAAAACAGAGGAAAAAGGAGGATTTACTAACTTTTGCACGACTGCATCTACATGATATAGGGCAATGTGGAAAAGCAACTTATTCCTGTTCCCAGCCTGCATTAAAAGAACAGATACCAGTGATTTATGAAACCTCGAGGAGGAACAAGACATCAGCCTCGACTTCAGAGGTTCAGAGTTCAGCAGGATCCAGAAAGTCGGAATCAAACTGCGTTGTTTTGGTTCCGGAGCTGCTGAGTAAAAACCGAAACCGGCTCTGAGACAGAGCGTCCTGGCTTTGCACACCCCTAAAAATATCTGTCACCGAGCGCGCGGATCAAAGAGGGCGGCAGCTCCGGTATTTAACCTAAAGCCTTCTGAGAGGAGGAGCGTGGAGGGAGAGCAAAGAGCCCGCGGCATCCAGAGGAGAGCAGAGGAGGTGCCGGCTCGGGTTTCAGACGCGCACTCACGGCGAACCTGCGGCGCGCGGCGCGATCGGCTCAGAGGAGTTGAGCAGGACGCACGGAGCGGCTCGGCCCGCGCGGATCAGGAACATCAGTGCCTCTTTACGCGCGCAGACCGGCGGTTTGGAGTCACTTTGAAAGAAGAAAGGGGACATCCAGAAGAGTTTTCTTCCAGCACAGACAGACTCTCTGCCTTCTCGTGACTCCTCACCTGATGAGTAAAGGGATTTTTTTTTTTTTTAATTTTTCCGTGGATAAAATAAAAGTGTAGAATGAAGGAGGAACAGAAGTGGAGAGTCGCGGATAAACCCGCGGAGGAGAGGACACGCGCGGAGCAGCAGAAACCGTTTACAGACCCGCTGTGGAGAGCCTGCAGGCGCGCGCCCGGCCTCACGGTCTGCGTCGCGTTGTCGGTTCTCTGTGTTGGAGTTTGCGTGTTTGACTTCGTGCGCACCTCGGAGATGCAGTCCAGGTTAGTGCGTCTGGAGCAGCGGCAGCGGGACGCGCAGCTCTCCTCGTGGATGTTGTCTCTGGAGCAGGTGGAGCCCCTCATTCTGGGTCGACTGGACCAGATCCTGGAGGAGGTGAGCGCCCTGGTGTGGGCCTGTCCCCCACGAGGATCACTTAAAAAAGCTTTTTAAAATCTTTAGGCTCATATTAATCAACAAAAAGCAGTCACGCAGGAAGGAAAACCAAGCTCAGAAGTTTCTGACCAACACCTTCAGTACCACTTAGGGCTGTTTAAAAGAGTTTCATGGGTTGTTTGAGCTGTTTAAAGGGTTTTAAATGTGCTTAAATTTGCATACTGCAGTTAGTCCCAAATTATCTTGTACATAGTTGACCAACTCCTCCATTATTACTGAAAAATGTTGAAAAAAATCATTTTATGCTTCTGTTTGATAAAGTTCCATGGGATGAGAGAGCTATTTATTAAAACTAAAATTAAAACTGTGATACTGACATTTATTCATGATCAATCTTACCTTTAAACTTTAGATGGAGGACAACTGCAACTCTGTTTTTTTTTTTCTAAAACTGGGTTGAACAGGAGTTTGATTGAAAAAAAAAAAAAGGAATATGTGGCAGGTAATTGTTGTAATTGGGCGTGAAAAAGCCCTACTAACCTTTCTGAGGACTCTTTTCACATCAGAGGTCTGTGACGGTCACAGACCGACAGATTCGGTTCCTGTTGCCGGACCTCTGAGGTGAACCTTCCCCCAGCAGGTTCTACATGTGGTTTAAATATCACCAGCTCGTCTTCACTGGGAGAATATGCGAGGAGCTTTCCTGTCCTGGTCACATCTGTTGTTTCTCACCTTCTCTGCTGCCCTTCAGTTTAACTGCAGCGACACTAAAAGCAACTAACCAGCCGGCCCACCGTGACTGCTTTCATCCTCCCATCAGACCTCCTTTCAAACAGGACCAGTATGACTACTGGGACGATGGCAGCGCTACCTAATTATTCTATATCAAAGTTTATTAGAAGACATATCTTTAAAATATGTCCTTTTGGAGTCCTGTTTTAATTCTTCTTTTTGTCTGAATTATATAATAAATCATAGTGGGTCTAAGTGTTACTCAAATGCAACTTCAGATTAGCGACAATATACAGTCATGGAAAAAATGATTAGACCACCTTGTTTTCTTCAGTTTCTTGTTCATTTTAATGCCTGGTACAACTAAAGGTACATTTGTTTGGACAAACATAACGATAACCACAAAGATTGCTCATAAGAGTTTTATTTAAGAGCTGATATCTTACCATTTTCCATGGTTTTCTTGATTATAACCTAAATCACTTAAGTTTTTACATCAATAGCTATGGCGTTGTACTGCCAAAAACACTGCTTTTATGCATTCAGTGTTTTCTTTTCTGTCTGTTTTAGTCACATGATGACGTTTAGTGGTACCAGGTATTAAAATGAACAAGAAAGTGAAGAGAAAATATGGTGGTCTAATATTTTTTTCCATGACTGTTCAACTTTATTCATCGTGTTATTATTTCAACACAAAGCTAAAAAAAAAAAAAAAAAAAAAACATGTTGACAACTTCTAAGCTCCCCAGTGATTCAGTAGCTCGTTGCTCCACCTTTAGCATAAGTAACTTTAAGAAGTCGTTTCCTGTACGACTTTTTCAGTCTCACGTCGTGACAGAAGCACTCTTCAGTCCAGTGACGTTTATGGACGTTCACTTTTACACAGCTCTCATCATTTCAATTTGGGAAGACGAACATCTGTCTTAAATGTTTTCCACCCCGGAATAATATTTCTCACTGGAGAATCGTGAACTCTGGATGCATTTAAAATTATTTTTTATAACCCTTTTTCATGTTGCGTTGCAGCAACAATCGCTTATCAAACTCTGTTGCCTTTTTCTTTCCTTGTTGGCGTTGTGTTAACGGACACCTGAACGCTCTGAACAAGCAAACTGCCAGATGTGTTTTTTGAATAGAGGTCTGTCCACCTGCTGATGATCCAGTTTATGAAGGTCTGATAAGGAAATGGACGACCAGGAGTCAGTCCAGGACCTCACGGCGTGATTTAGAGGGATTTTGAAGTTTTGACAGAGGAAGTTGAGTTACGGTTTTAAATCTTTATGTGAAGCTCAAGCGCAGCTCCTCCTGACCTCAGCGTCTGCTGGCGATGAACTAACAAACACGGCGAGATGCATTATAAATAACCGTAGATGAGAAAAGAGCGTCAACGTTGGGGGTCACTGCAGTCAAATAGAGACAGTTGTTAATTTCTGGACATCCTCCTCTGATGTATGCGTCCAGAAACGATTCATCTCCGGTCAGAAGTGTGGGTGATCAAGTTCTGTTAGAGGTCCTCCGGGGGGCCCGGTCTCCAGACGGGCCTGGGGGCGACGTGGGCCGCCGCTCTGTTTAGCTCCTGGAGCATAAATAGTAATTATTAATGAGGCACGAGCGCAGATGTGGCCGTTTGAACGAAGAGGGGGGAGGGAGGAACGTCTGTGGTACTTTCACCCGATGCTGTGCAGAATCCACCAGTCCGTCTCCTCCACTGGTGACCAGTTTCCTCTGGTGTGGAAAGTGTGGTCTGTTCCAGCAGCAGGGATCTGAGATGGTTGTGGAACGTTTCTGGTCTGGTTTCAGTCACTGCACCCATGTACGACTCTGAGTCTGTTCATTATTGTGCAAAAATAACATAAATAATCAAATTGCTGTGCGTCCTTCCAATAACGCTTAACTTTTTTCATCATGCCATTATTTATTTTTTTTAATGAAGCAAAAAAAGAAAAAAAAAATCCTACGGGAAATTCGGAGTACCGACCGAGTGCTCCCAACCAGCTAAACCTGAGGAACTGATCGTCAGCAGGTGTGCACACCTTTATAAAAGCAGACATTTTGGCAGATCGCCAGTCTGGAGCATTAAGTTATGAGGTAACACAATGCCAAGACAGCAAGACATAAGCAATAGTCATAGAAAAGTAATTTCTGTAGCACGTCAATCTGAAATAAGGTTATAAAAAGCATTTCTTACACAATATGGATCTTAATGTTCTACGGTGAGACTAGGGATGGACATTTTGGTATTTTTTTTTATGACCGTTAACCCGACGTCCTTTAACGATTAATAACCGTTAACCGATAAGTCCGGGAGGGTTGGCTGCCGCGATGTTGCGCGCGTTGTCGTGGACGCATGCGGACACTTCCCCGTGTTTACTCTCGCGGTAACGTGTCGCCGTCAGCTTGTTGCAGAGATGCCGCCGTCATTTTTGATTTATACTAGCGTGGTCTCTGCTTTGTTATTCCACGCCACAAATGCAAGAGCGACAATCACGAACTAGCTAAACTTACTAAACTTATCTCTTGCGTTTTTCCACTTCCTCACCGTCTCGGCCGTATCCAGACCCACATTCATCGCTATCTCCCTCCATGAATTACTAGAATATGTGCTGTCTTTGTAGTGTGGAGAACCAGAATCGTGCAGATGTGGGTACTTCCTCATTTTTTCGATGACGCGCTCTTTTCTACGCGGATGTAGAATTGACCAATCAGAGGCCTGTTGCACCTGTTGACACGCCCCCATGAGTTGATTGAATTACGTAGCTTAAAAAAAAAAAAATTGACCGTTGGTATTAATCGGTTAGAGTTACTGTTATTTGTTAACGGTTCAACGGTTAACCATGTGCATCCCTAAGCGAGACAAGTGGAAAATGATTGTTGTCAATCTTCTTTCGGAGTTTATGTGCCGGCAAATTTAGCCCGAGGTCAGGTCAGAAAAATCAGAGAAGCAGAAAGATCCTAAGAACTACATCTGAAAACATACAGGCCTCACTGAGCCTGATAAATCTAAAAGTCTGTCCATCTATCTGAACAAACGACCGAGAACAACGGGCTAAAATTCCCCTACGTCCTTGTGAGAGACTAGCGGTGTGAAAAAAAATCGATTTGGCAGTATATCGCGATTTTCAGCCGCCCAATATAATATTGATTTTTCAGTTCCTAATATCGATTTTTTTTTTAGGAAAATTTGATTCTATTTATTTTATTTTATTTATTTACTAAATGTGCAAAAACACTAATAATAAACAATTAATAGGTTGTTTTGAAGCAAATAGTTTTGACTCAATTTGTCCTCTGAATGATCAATATCATCTGATGAACATATACAGCAACTTGATTTTTCATCTCTACTTTTAATTTTGATATTAACTGGGTAGAATATCGCAATATATTGTGATATCGCGATGTCGTGATAATATTGTATCGTGACCCAAAGTATCATGATACATATCGTATTGTGAGGTCCTTGCCAATACTCACCCCTATGAGAGACTATTAAAGTCAAACAGAAAACAAGAATTACAAGTTGCCGCTACTAAAGTTGGATCTACAAGGTAATTAATCATGGGGACACTTAGCACTGCCATCATGATTTTTCCTTTTGGCTTCACTTTTGTAAAAATTAATAATGGCATCGTGGGAAAAAAGTCACACCATGTTATTGTCTTGTAGCCTGAAGTTGTATTTGCCAAACACTGAAACCCACAGCGAACTGCTGATATTCAGAAAGACACCTTTCTGTTGTTTCTTTTTTACATTCACCTAAAAGATTAATTCAGATTCAGTCACCAAGTTTGTCACTTGCAGTTTAAAGAAAATAATCAAATATATCTCCATTGAAACTCAAAGTTCTAATCATCTCCATCGAAGATGAAGTCATTAGAAACTTTAAATGACCTTTCATTTTAAGGAGCCAACTGTCAAATTTTGAGCTAAGCAGCCATCCTAAGTAAATAAATGAAGAAAATAAATGTATTTTCTGAAAATGTATAATGTTTTAGAAAGGAGACAATGTTGCTTTTTTATCAGTTTATGTAAATTAGACTGAACGGGCCGGTTACTGATGGACGCGAAAGTTCAGCCTCTCACTCAGTCCCCAGGACTGGTGCGTTCAAAGACCGGAAGGTTTAGGTCCCGGTCCCGGTCCTGGAGGACCGCTGTCCTGCAGGTCTTAGATGTTTACCTGCCACAACGCACCTGATTCAAACGAGTGGGTCACCATCAGCTTGTCTGCACGAGACCGTTAACGATCCATTCATTGGAGGTGTGCCTGAAGCAGGTAAACTTCTAAGGATAGCAGGATAGCGGGTCCTTCAGTCAGTCCATTCACCGTTCACACATCAAGTCACGTTCAACCGATGTGCTCGATCACAGTCTCTCCAGAAAGACAGTTCTTAACATGTTAAAACCGTTTTTAAAAAGTTGAACGATGGCCGTCCTGGTGCACAGAGGCTCCAAGTCCTCGAGGCAGCAGTCGTGGGTTCGAGTCCCGGCCCGTGCGAGCCTTTGCTGCATGTCTTCTGATCTTTAGCACCAGCGCGGCACCGTAGCCTGCTTGAAGTTGGTCCAGAATAGGTAACTTATCAAAGGTTCAGCCCTTCCTACTGGAAACTCAACAGGCATGAAGGTTAAGAAGAAGCTTTGTGAGGTCCTGCCATACTTTTAACAGGACCCCTGAAAACAGGCTAACCCCGACCTGCCGCTATCTCACCCCAGACGTGGCCCCTTTAACATTTACAATTACCCACAAAGTGCTCTCTACAGACGTGGCTGGAGCTCGGAGCTCATACTGACTGACGAGGTCTGAAGGGAGCTGGAGAACAAGCAGGGAGGTGTAGAAATGTGAAAAATATAGTCTCCCTTTGCCCTCGTTCCCTCAATGTGATCCCTACAGAGCTGTCACCCAATACACTGTGAGGCTCCACACACACACATCCAACGCAAACACAAATGTGTACATATACATGTCCACGTCCTCCATGATGTGTGTGTGTGTGTTTTGAGTCTAAATGAGCCACGTGCTAATCAGACAGGCCGCCATAAACAGCACAGTCAAGTAGAAGTCACCTCTGCACTTCATCACGGCACAGTTAGCGATGACGGCGCTCACATGAACACACTCCAGCGTCCTGCCATCACAGCACCGTTAGCGATGACGGCGCTCACATGAACACACTCCAGCGTCGCGCTCACCTGAATGATTCATTCCAGTCGGGCATGAGACTAAACAGACGCGCTGACAGTAACTGCGTTTACATGGATAGCAATAACATAATTAGTGACCTTTATTTTAAATGAGATGATATTCTGATTGGAGGTGTTTACGTTAGCTGCTATTACATTATTGATTTCAAATTCTGATTAAAGACATCTTAAGACATCTTAAAGACAGAGTTTGATTGATGTCACGTCTCTTACTTAGCGCAGCAGCGGCAAGCGTGGCTCCGTCAGTGTGAGGCTAGCATAAACCGTTGTGAGTGCTCTCCTTATTTTACAAAAGCTTCAAGTCCAGCCGGTTCCTCTATTAGCTGTCCTTGTTTTGCACTTGATTTTGTCCTCAAACATTTCACAACAGTCATGCTTCAGCCAAGTAGAGTAGCTGGCTACGCTAAACAAATGAGGCCACTCAAAGCAGAGAGTTGTTAGCAGTGCTAGCAGTTGTTAGCAGCGATTCACGCAGGGCTGAGCAGTTTCTAACCCCACAGGTGAGACGTTACCAAATATGGCTCATATCAATAGAGAGCTTTCTGAAATCTGAACTTGTACAGAAAATATTGGTTATAAGATAAGATAAGATAAGATAAGATAATCCTTTATTTGTCCCACAATGGGGAAATTTACATTGTTACAGCAGCAAGAATAGCAATAAAAAAAGAGAAAAAGGACAACAATAAAATAGGATAAAACAATAATAAAAACAAACAATCACTACAATAGAGAATATATAATAAATAATAAATAATATTGAGCCTTTAATTGATTCTTAGTTTTTCCACATGCCGTTATTAAAGAGCCTGTAAAGTTTCATAAACAACAGCTAATCATATTTGTCAGTATTTGTACTGAAATTTGATTTGCTGTTTATCAGTTATTTTGAAAAGTCAGATATTTGTCACTTTAGGAACTTCCTACAAAACTCAGTCATGTTGAAACGTGTGCATTGTAGCGCCCACTATGGATGAAATGCCACTAAATTTAGCATTTACAAAGAATATTGTACTGATTGTCAGTACCAAGTTTCACTAACTTTAAATAATTACATCATAAGATAAAGGATGGTTTTGATTCAGGTATGGTGTCTATAGAATAAATTATTTTTGCTTTTTAGGGCAGAAAAAAAGGGGAATTGTTATAATAATAATAATTATTATTGTTATTAGAGAAGTAAGATTTCCCAACTTTTAAGTGAACCACTTAAAAAGCTGAGAGGTTTTCAGAAAGGGGGATTTATTTCAGTAGTCTATATAAAATATTAATGTGATTTAGAACATTTGATATTTATTTATTGATCTTAGTACCCTTTAGCACCCCTCCCAGAAGAAGTGACGCGGTGGATTGCGAACTCCATAACTGGAAGTGAATGCAACAGCGGTGCCAGTTCTTAATATAATCACTCTTTGCAGTGGTTAAAGGTTTTGTCATCCTTTGGAAATAGATTTTAAAGCCACTACAAAAACTCTCGCATTAGGTTACCACTTTTAAAAGGAGAGGCAGACAATGAACAGCACCCCCACTCATCCATTCACTAAACAACGGCACCGCGTCTTGAACCGACGCTGCAGGTCACCGACCCGACATGTATGTGCTGTGCATCATAACATATCACCGGATGACCTTGTTTCCAAAGTCATTCAGAGGAAATATCACTGGATCAGTTGAAGCTCAGGTGGAGCCAAAAAGCATAAGTTTCATGATGACATTAGTTCAATCAGTTCTACATGTGTGTACGAACCATTTCTCACTTAAGATACTAACATGACAATTTATCTTTTCATGCATGTTTCAGCTTTCTTCAGTCAGCCTCTGGTGTTTGCTTCAGAAAACACAATTACAGTAATTTAAAGTGTTTGGACAAACTATGTTTATTGTGGTACAATATATGCATTACAGATTTATCGTTTCCATACGAACGTCATAAGGCATGTTTTCACCGTGCTGTACGGCTCAGTTCAGGTAGGAACAGTAACCTCTGGGTCCCAACAGGCACAGAGAGGATTCTCTATGCCATTCTTTTATAACTTTACATCTTCACAATATTTGACAGTGGAAATGCCAAAAAAAAAAGAGAAAGAGAAAAGAAAAGGCTACAAAAACAAAAACAAAAAACAAAAAAAAAGACTAAATTTACTTGTTTACTACATATTTTACTTAAAAACAAGTGTTCTTGGGCTTTTCAGGGTTTGGAAAACAAGGTTTACCTAACAACACAGCTAACTTAACACAGCTAACCTAACAACACAGTTAACACAGCTAGCCTAACAACACAGCTACATTAACACAGCTAACTTAGCAACACAGCTACGTTGACACAACTAACCTAACAACACAGCTAACTTAACAACACAGCTATGTTAACACAACTAACCTAATAACACAGTTAACTTAACAACACAGCTACGTTAACACAGCTAACTTAACAACACAGCTACGTTAACACAACTAACCTAATAACACAGTTAACCTAACAACACAGCTACGTTAACACAGCTAACTTAACAACACAGCTACGTTAACACAACTAACCTAATAACACACTTAACCTAACAACAAAGTTAATCTTGAAAATGTTGGAATTATGCTAATTAAAAATTAGTAGTTCTGTAGATTATGATTTAAAAAAAGCTTTGAAAAATAACTATTGTGATGCACATACAGTATATCTTGTTTTTCCAAACATTTCATTTGTTTTAGTTGCCTAAACCAATGTACAATATACACTGAAAAATGAATAGAAATAGGTGAGATAAATAGATAAGGACACATAAAGCAGCATACTAAATCAAACTATAACCCATGCTCTCGCACGATTAGAGAAAATTGGTGAGAAGAAGGCAGAAGAAACATTATCACAAAAATAAGCCAGATAGCTTCACAACATTTGACAGTGGAAATGTCAAAAAAAAAAAAGAGAAAGAGAAAAGAAATGCCTACCATACAACCTTGAAGTGTCATGTACTTCTCAGTGGAATTGTGGCTTTAGGTCCTGAAGTCCAGAGACATGCTTGTTGAGTTAACTGCGGATCCTGAATTGACTGTAGTCTTGTTGACCACGCCGAATGCTTTACGAGCCACATTCGTGCAGCTCAGTCTACAGAGATCTGCACAGATTTCTTTTTCTGCAGAGCTTTTCCATCATACGTATAATCACACAGCAGTGGTCACATCGGAGGAAATGTAGGATTCGGTGACCAGGAGTCAAACCATGACTTTCTGTTTGGCAGACACCTGCTTGACCTCCTGAACCACAGCCCCCCCCCCCCATAAACACCTGGTGACCTGTCCTGGGTTTAACCCCGTCCCTTGTCCTTCTCTTCCTGTTAGGATTATGAGAAAACGATTAAAGTCAGGACAATAGGTTTGCTTGCTTCTAACTTAATTTGATAAAAATCATTTAATTACATGCTGAAGAGACTCCTTCTACAGAAATAAATAACACTGTCATTAAAACGTAAGAGAACGTATACGAGGACATGAGTTAAAGGCTTCTGACAGTGCTTGAAGTGTGGTCATTACATTTCTCTCCCTCTGGCAGACTTTGCTGATGATGTGACCTTTGATGTGGCTGCAGTTACAGCCCATTTTTTTGGCAAGAACAGACTGCGAGAGTTAAGCCGAATCCTCTCTCTGCATTATCGCCATTACTGCGTCTAGTTTGGAGAACGTTTCTCGCGGCGCGGTTGCTTCCAGCGGGACTATAGAGAGCGAGGTGGAGGTCTGATGCATGGCTCTGTGGATCAAACTCGCTGAAGACTTTTCCAGTTGTGAGTGGGGCCCCTCCACTATCAACCACATGAATTCCTTTAACTATTCATGAATAGTGAAGTTGGCAGAGACGGTTATAGTTACAGTCTTATAGAATATGTTTCATAGCTTTCTTCACACTGAAAAAAAAAAAAAAAAACCTTCACAGCGAGGCGGTTATACATTTATTTTTAGTTGTCACAGTCTTCTGCTTTTACGCTTCATAAGGCCTTTAGCTCACTTCAAACAAAGTGCTTGTGGGATCATCTAACAGCATGTGAATCTGTCTGTGAAATCGGATTCAGGCTCCATCAGTTTTAGTAACTTTTCAATACAGGCCATTTGACTGCGATGCTATTTTTGACCTTTGATTGGCCTTAGGTTTCAGGGGTTTGAAAATAATCGGGATTTTAACCACTTGTGTGCAACACAAAACCCTCACACTCTATATAGGCCTGGATTAAATGTGTTCATATACTTTTTTATAGTATATAGTACATGTGTTGCACATATTCTTCCAATAATCCCTGATTTTATCCGACATCTCATAGTTCAGGTTAACTGGCACTCTGAGGGAACGCGCATTACCCAGAATACCAGCAGCAGTGCTCAGAATGACAGTACCTTAATAGCATCCCCTTCAGCACCTGTTGAAGGCTTCTAAACAGCCACCGCTAACATTCCTTTGCTAGGAACCACTACCACCAACAGGTCTGATCGCTGTGCTGCAGAGAAGGTACTTGGATGGTTTTGCATTTGGTTCAGGGTCAAATGACAGGCAAGCTTATGTTGAGCTAATGAGCTCAACTGTCACACTCTCATACCTTGACAAAGACTAAAAGACAGGGCTTGTGCCAAACAATAAAACAAATATTTTCTAAAAACATAATAGATTTTGATCTTAGTCTAGAGGTTGTAGTTGTCGGCCTTGACAACTCTATCGCAGATGGTTTTTTAAAGGAGCCATATTATGCTTTACAATGTTTTTTTGACATATTCACAAAGTTAAACAGATGAATTATCATTTAACCAAATGTTCATCAGGCCAAAAAAGGCTAAATTTACTTGTTTACTACATATTTTACTTAAAAACAAGTGTTCTTTGGCTCTTTTTCAGGGTTTGGAAAACAAGGTTTACCTAACAACACAGCTAACCTATCTAAACAGCTAACTTAACACAGCTAACCTAACAACACAGTTAACACAACTAACCTAACAACACAGCTAACCTAACACAGCAATGTTAACACAGCTGACTAAACAAGACAACTATGTTAACACAACTAACAACACAGTTAACTAACAACACAGCTATGTTAACACAACTAACCTAATAACACAGTTAACCTAACAACACAGCTACATTAACACAGCTAACTTAACAACACAGCTACGTTAACACAACTAACCTAACAACACAGCTAACTTAACAACACAGCTACGTTAACACAACTAACCTAATAACACACTTAACCTAACAACACAGTTAATCTTGAAAATGTTGGAATTATGCTAATTAAAAATATAGTAGTTCTGTAGATTATGATTTAAAAAAAGCTTTGAAAAATAACTATTGTGATGCACATACAGTTTATCTTGTTTTTCCAAACATTTCATTTGTTTCAGTTGCCTAAACCAATGTACAATGTACACTGAAAAATGAATAGAAATAGGTGAGATGAATAGATAAGGACACATAAACCAGCATACTAAATCAAACTATAACCCATGTTCTCGCACGATCAGAGAAAATTGGTGATTTTTTCCTAACTACACTTAAGTTTTTCATTACAGGTAAACCCCATATAGTTCCTATTAATCCCCATGGAACTTTGAAAAAAAAACCCTATTATGCTTTGACTGTTAGTGATCATGCTTGCCTTTTAGATTTGACGAAGTTACTCTTATGAATATTATCAGAAAAATGGAAATTATGTTAAAACACACATCCCAGCATATTCTGACAGTTTTTTTTTCATTGTCTTTGTTTTGCAGAAACTTGCAGCACGACTGCCGAAGTCACGGGAGGTGAGGGAAGCTCCTCATACCTGCCTGTGTCCTCCAGGTGAGCCCTCACCCACTTGTTTCTCATTTTTTCAGACTCAATGAATTTAACTTCACCTGCAAAAGCACAACGGAGGTGACACGGATTCCCCGGATTCCCCGGATTCCCCGGATTATTATGTGTTGGGGGTTAGCGCTCACATTAATCCGGGGATCTATGTTCACAGTCCGTAGCATTGCGGACTGTGAATAACCTTTGGCTGTTTGGAGGTAGAATGATATAAAATGAATGAAATGAAATGCTTCTTTTGGCTGGCTGTTTCCTTTACCAGAAGTTGTCGCGTCCACAAAATGCCCCAAATGCGACACATTACTGTCACCTAGCGGATAGAAATAGCACCATTTTGCTGTAATCAAGTCGCCTCTATTACCATGATGATCATACGATCTTCAACATGTGTAACTTTGCACATTTCACTGAGGCTGTTCGGGTTATTTGAGAAAGTTCCTTTATAAAACATATCCACTGTTTGGACGTGTCAGGAACGATTGCTGTCGAGGGTGTTGGTGAGTTTCATGGATTGGTCAGCACACAGAGTAATCAAAGTTGGAAATTATGTTGAAAGACAAGAAGGGTCATAAAGGTGACATAATCTAGTTTTCATTTTTGCTCTTTATCGATAACACATAAAAAAAAGAGAGTTGCTTTTCCATTCAGTTTTTAAATGCCTCTGTGTAACACCATCAGGGACGCAATCACACTTTCACCTCAGATAGTTTGGAGTGGTAACTCATGATTAATGTTTTCAGGCCTGATCTTCCACCAGTAAAGAACTGTTGTTGCATCGAGGAGCTCGACCTTCAGGGAGACGTGATCGCAGTCTGAGCTGAATTTACCGCCAAGGCCTTTTTGTGTTTTATCAGTCCGTGATGTAAGCTGGTCTAGCATCACTGAGGAGTTTCTGATTAACCAGCTGCACCCTTTTTCTCTGCTCTTCAAGACTTGGACTTGGATTGTGGTGATTGATTTTGTGATCGTTGAAGTATCCCGAAAAAAAAAAAACCTCAAGGGAGTTTTGTTGCTAAAAATATCCATAATGACTGAACGGCTAAGGCTGTGTGAGAATCTCTTGTTGTCCAGAGACACCTGTTTTCCTGCTGCAGCCCCCAGATGGCAGCCATTAGGTCATCAGTTAGGGTTTGTGTATGTATGAGGATGTGTTGGCTCTCGTACAAATTACATCAACATCATATAGGATGGATAGAATAGATTGGAAAGATGCCTCAAGACAGCTGATAGAGTTGGTTGTATGAGGTAAAAGTAAGGTGTATAAATAGTACAATTACATCTACTTCAGGTGGGGGAAGGGGGGCCCTCGCTACACAATGACTGGGCCATTAAAACACATTTATAAAACACGTGTTTAACTCTTCCTTAGTATATAAATGACTTTTCCGGGCTCTTAGCACCATAAATACATCCACTCATAGAAGCCAAAGCTCAGCGGCTTTATGGACCCCGCACCTGTGATATTAATGTTAATAGAGCTTTAATAAAGCCTTGATCCAACCACTGAGTTGCTGGAGGAAGCTACAACCATGGAATAATATGGTACTGCCTCTACTACATCTTTTTGCAGTAAGTCTTTTTTTTTCATGCCTGTTTTCGGATGAGATTTGTCCAAAACGTCTGTTTGTGAGACGCTGTGGGAAACGTGATGAACATTTAGCGCCTTTGACTGAGTGTGTGCAGGTAAAAGATGCTACTTCACCCTTGCTTGAACGTTTTTGTGGTTACTTAAAACCACACGTGGATAATAAAGCAGACAGAAACAATCATCAGTAAGCCTCATCCACCTCTGGCTAATGTTTCTGGATAGTCCATCTGATTGCTATCTCTTGACTGAATTAAGACATTCGACTGAGGTTGTTTCACTTAATTTTAAGCTCCATTTTGTTCTTTCCGTAATCTATTATCTCATGATTTGACTGATGCTTTATGAGCCCATTTGTCCAGAGAAGAAAACTCCATCTACCAAAGATACCACACTTAATACCGTCACAGAGGGAAATGTCAAGTTTAGCACATAAACATTACAGTGCACATTTTGATCTTATCTCATTTTATCAAGGACAGTTTGTTGTCAAGTGTTTGTAGTATTTTTCAACATCCTGATGAGTCGAATGTGCAGTATTTTACTTTTGAGGTTTCTCTAACTATGTAAGAAAATAATAAATTCTGTAGGTATAATCCTAGTGTAGTTGATTAAACCATTTTGCCTCATAAACAACATCATTATGTTTACTTTCTGGACCAAATTATAACTGAAGTTTTCACACTTAATGACCTCAGATTAATGACCTTTTCACTTATGAGCAAAAGTAGCGCTGTTGTACTCTGAACCACTCTGGACCTTAAAGGTTAAACCCACCAAAGTGACTGCGTGCAATGAGATTACATTGTCCTTTAACGGTTTGTGTTAAAGTTTTTATCTTTGCTCTAACCGGAGCAGTCTGTGGATTGCGGTACGACTCCTGGTTAGTTTTATTTCTAAAAGTCAGAGCCAGTGTTTCTATTCTCCAAGTAAGTTTTTTTTTTTTTCTACATGGTACTCAGTAGTAAACACGTTTAATATGAAACACAGATTGTTCAGATTTCATTTGTCGGTCCCAACTAATAAAGTTTAAGGAGCAAGACCTGTAGTGGTACCTGTAGTAGTTAAGCTCATAAAACCACCAGGCTGAGAATGTGGACCGGAAGCTTCTGGGTAGGGGCCTTGATGTTTTTTTTTTCCTGTCCAGAGCCCTGTGAGAACAGAGGGAGGTGTCGGCCACCACACATTAGTGCTAATTGGCCTTGTCAGTAGGATGTTAGTGTTTTAACATGGTGGTAATTGTCTGTGGGTCGGCCCGCGAACGCCTGTTCAGGTGGCAGTTTGCCTGCAGCTTCAGAGGACGTTCTCCAGCTGCTTCAGGTGTGGAGGCCTTTCAACTCTGAGATGCCAGATGGTCTGGCGCTTTTACAGCTTTTGTGATTCTCCCTGTCCCACAACTGGTCGGACTGGGACTCTGGAGCACCTTTCAACCGTGCGACAACAAAGTTATCACCACTCCTCCTTCTGTGACTCAAAGGGTGGTTTGTCTGGTCAGTATAAAGCTGACACTGGGCCCAGTGTCTGTAACACAAATAAGTAAATAAATAAGTCAGAAACAGGCCATGACTAAACTATTCAGATGCTGATATATTCAAATATCGTATTATTAGACTGTGGTTAGATTCCTCATGGTTGGCGGTCAGTTTTGACCACAAGCTGACGGGACTCACTGGGGGCTGCGAACATCTTGGCTGTTTGAGGTCAGGTAAGTGATTCCATGCAGTTTCTAACTCAGAACATTTTTTGGAAATATACTGGAAAAAAAAAAACAGAGCTTCCCCCAAACCATAACAAACATTGTTCTGGCCGAGTCAGCAATGGAGGAGGGTTCATGCTCACGATGGCGGTTCGTTTTCCTGGAAGAGCTCTAAAAAGGACGGGGAGGGAGGAACTAGCTCTGGGATGTATTGTTCAAATCTCAACGGATGTGACATCATCCACAAATCACGTACCCTATCTTTAAAGTGACACAGAGGGACTTAGGTTAGACAGATTAGGGAAAAGATGACTGTGGCATTAGCCTAAAGCTATGTTGAGTGGTTCTTTACCGATTCTTTTACCGATGTGTGTGTATATATATTATATGTATATATATATATATATCTATATATCTATATATATATATATATATGGAAAAAAATTATTAGACCACCATTTTTTCTTCAGTTTCTTGTTCATTTTAATACCTGGTACCACTAAACGTCATCATGTGACTAAAACAGACAGAAAAGAAAACACTGAATGCATAAAAGCAGTGTTTTTTGGCAGTACAACGCCATAGCTATTGATGTAAAAACTTAAGTGATTTAGGTTATAATCAAAAAACCATGGAAAATGGTAAGATATCAGCTCTTAAATAAAACTCTTACGAGCAATCTTTGTGGTTATCGTTATGTTTGTCCAAACAAATGTACCTTTAGTTGTACCAGGCATTAAATGAACAAGAAACTGAAGAAAACAAGGGTGGTCTAATAATTTTTTCCATGACTGTATATATATATATATATATATATATATATATATATATATATATATATATATATATATATATCTATATAATGTATAATGCTGTAGCCCAGCGCCCAGCTCTCGGTGTTGGCTTGTTTCTTATTGAAGTTGAGATGTTGTGTGCTGCAGTGGAGGGAGGTGTGACTGCCAGTCTGAATTCCTTGGGGTCTGTTTGTGAAGAAATCCAATATCCAGTTACTGAGGGCGGTAGTCAATCTCATTTCATGAGCAGGCTACATTAAATTCTGAGCTGAAAGACAAACAGCATACTGATGTAAGTGCTGTTTTAGCAGTTGTTTAGAGTTAAACCTTACTTACTGAATCTATTTTAATCTACAACTCTTTCCAATAAATGTTTGACTTTTCTTTTTTCTTTTTTTTTTTTGCTCATTTTTAAATTTGCCAGTACTTAAGTTAATTTGTGGTCCTTAATGAACTTGTTCCATGTTGTCAGTTCACCAGGCTCCTGAGATGCAGTGAATTGTGGGATATATTCTTGCACAGATGGCTGTATAGCGGCTTTGCTTGTGCCCACCTGGTGCCTGTCACTCAGCACTAACTGCATGTTCTCTGGTTAGGTCCACATGGCTGCCATGCTTTTGATTATTTACAGGACCAAGCGGCCGAGTCTGCAGAACTGTTGACGCCTAGATGGAAATGGTCAGACAAACGCTTGAGAAAAGGCTTCAGTGTCATTATATATATCTATATAATGACACGTGAGTCGGTGCTTCACCTGAAGGACACAGAGTATTATTCTGAGCCTGACATGTTTGTGGGCAGTTTCTGAAAAATGATCGTTGTCATTTGCTAAAAGTAGTGCCTCAAAATGTTGAACTCTTCAGGCATCAGAGGTGCCGTAGGGTCTGTTGTCCATCATGAGTGTGAAACGCAGTGATAAGCCTGGAAATATAAGTGGCGTGCTTGGTGGAGATGAATCACCAGACCGGGGGGGGGGGGGGGGGGGGGGGGGGGGGGGGGGGGGGGGGGGGGGGGCTCATATCAGCAGTCGGGGTATGTCACGTCTGTCTGATTACCACATGGCATATAAGGGTTCGACGAGGATGAGCTTTTCATGGTCACCCTGTTACTGACAGACAGCTGGAGTGGACTTACGGTCACTTCATCATGTGAATCATCAGTGAATCATCAGTGTTGGGCTTCTTCTAAATAATAATAGTAACATTTGACTCTTTGCAGAAGTAATAATATCAATTTACTTGGTCATAATCTGGCCTCTTTTTATCGGACGACCTGGTACCTCCAGAATTGGTTCTGAATCCAGTATAACTACAAAAGCCGGCAATTAATTCAGAGCAATAAAGGCAGAAAACGAGCAGATACTTATCAAGTAGCGCTGGGTGGTAAACCGGTTCATACCGGATACCAGTGTTTATTTTTCTTATGATATGAATTTTTCATGTACCGTAATAACGGTGAGTTTGTACTGTAGCGTACACAACGTTGGGAACGCCGCGCGGCGGAACGTAAATGCCGCAGAACATTGTTTGACAGGGGACTGTTTTGCAGTTGCACTGGAGGCGCAACACGCTACTAGTTTCTGGTTAAACGATGATGGTAGTGGTAGCTCCAGAACGGCAACATGAGACTGAGGAACTTCTTCCTAAACCAGGAGTCTGTCTGTCGTGTGGAAGTTCTTTGGATTTAAAAAAGACGACGTCCAACAAACTGCAATAATCTGCAAATGTTGCCGAGCTAAAGTTGTAGCCGCGGGAGGCTACACCAGGCTGGTGTTGCCTCCTGGTACCTGGTGTTATTGTTTTTCTACAATATTCACTCCTCGTGACAGTAAATTAGGTCATTCTAAGCCAATTTACTGCAGCAATTCCTCTAATTCAGTGTTTCTCAACCTTTTTTCAGGCGAGGCACCCTTTAAATTCATGAAAAATCTGAAGGCACCCCAAACTTCTGATAAGTAAATTCAGGTCAGACGACACATAGCCTAGCCTAACTGTTGTGCTTTTATTATGAAAGATACCACTGCCTTAGTATTTGAGTATCAATTTAGACAATTATTTATTATATTACATTATTTATTTATTAATTTTGCTTATTTTGCATACTGTCAGATGCGTTTCTGCAGCACCCCTGAGGGGGGTGCCGCGGCACCCCGGTTGAGAAACACTGCTCTAAATTATTAGAAAATGTGGTTAACACCCAGTTGTGCCTTAAAAAAAAAAAAAATACCGTGATATAAATTTTTGGTCATTTTCTGATTTGTAAAATTCCCTTGAAGCTTGCCAGTGGGTGGAGCTAATGGCTCAAAAACGTGCACACAACTCCTGTTGCTGGTCAACACAGACGTTACCGGCGCTACATTTTAAACTCCAAACTCCATTTGACTCAATACTTGCCAACAGTTGAGGCTGAAAGTTTTTTTTGGGGTTTTTTTTTGCATTAGATGCATTTAAGTGAAACCAGTTTCTTTTTTTCTAGCATGAAACAGGCCACAACCAGAATTTATTAGATTCTAAAACCATGATGTTTGAACTTAAATGCACACACACACACACACAAACACACATGCACACACACACTAACCAGTTTTTTAGCACAACAACAGTTTACTCACCACTTTTTGTTCAGACTCATGAGCTCAAAGCTCATCGGGACTTTATTCATAGAACAGTCCTTAATTGAAAAATTGTTAAATAAATATAACATATAACTAAGGCTGCACGATTATGGAAAAAATGATAATCACGATTATTTGGATCAAAATCACGATTACAATTATTAATCAAGATTATTCAACAATAAAAAATATTTTTTTGTTCAGAATGTTATTTAAAATCACGATATGAAATGTAACCAAGAAAGTATTGCATAAGGGATGGACAAATTATATAAAAGGCAATAGCATGAAACTTAGGCGGTCCTAGAGATTTTTGGCCATAAACACCAGCCTGTAAACATGTCTTCAAGAACGCCCAAAGGCAGGTCACTACATTGTCCCCTACACTACATTGTACATGGTCACGATTAATCACGACTTTCAAAATTTTAATCGTGGCAACCAAAAATCACGATTTCGATTATTTTTCGATTAATTGTGCAGCCCTACATATAACATATAATAATAAACATTCAGAAACAAAATGCGTCCACTGAGCCGTGGAGACATCTTGGAACAAAACCACGGCGCCACCTAGAAGTACTAGCGCATCTGCCGGGATCACACATCCACAAACTGTGCGGTAAGAAACGTCGACTTTTAAAACGACTACTGAAGCTCTTCTTCTTGTGGACATTGACTGAAGAATATGACCTCACAAGAAAACTCCCTCCGTGACATCACAGAGTCAAAAAACGTTTAAAGAGCAACGTATGGACTTTCTTTTGAGTTGAGAATGAATTCACCCAACGGATCATCCTAACGACATAAAAAAAAGGAGGTCATGTTAAAGTCATTAATAAGAAAAGAGAATAAAAAACCCACAAAAGTCTCAACTAAAATCTAACCGGCTTATGTACGACATAAACATCTGTAAATGGAATGAGCTTTGGTGTTTATTGTATGGATGAAGAAAGGAAACATGTGACAGCGACTCCAGGTGAACAGGTCAAATACACAGAGGTGGTCACCGTGGCAACCGAGTCAGCGCTCTCCCAAGGTGCCAGTGTGCTAAATTTACAACATCCAGCTTTAACAAAGTTTCTTAGGACTTGTGTTCGCCGAGCATCAGAGGAAGTTTGTGTCATCGTGGCGTAAACAGAGCCGGGTGACCGTCAGTGTTTCCACAGTTCCGAATGAGATCAGCTCATTGTTGTTTTAGGACGATAATGTATACGTTATCTGTGATTTATGACCGCGCAAACACACGACCCAAACATTAACAAAGTTTGACATTTTAGAGCCAAACGACAGAAAACACAAACAGTTATTTCTGAGAAAAACACAATAAAAAGGACTTTATGTTGCTTTTGTTTAACAGCGCGGCGGTTCGTCGGGTCAAAGAAAGGACCGGAACAGTGAAAGACCGCAGTCGCTTTTGTCGAGGGAAAGCCTGGCTGTTTTTTGAGACTAAACTTTAGAGAAAACCCTGAACCGACAGCGAGCCTCTTCCCTCTCTGCATCAGCACATGAGCCGTGGCGAACAGGATGTGGTTACTTTGTGAGAAACCATGTTAAAATCTGCAAATCTGTTTCCAGCAGACGGCCGGGACGCGATCCAGATCCCCGTGACCCTGAGCAGGATGAACAGGCATAAAACAATTGATGGATAGATACTTTCACTATTTTTTTTTATTATAGATGGATGTTTTTCATAGTTTTTAATAGGTATGACGTATCTACAGTGGCAAGAAAAAAATATATAACCCATTAAAATAAAATGACAAAAATGTGACGTTACTTTTATCTCTTCTCCATCTCAGTCCAAAAAAATAGACAAATACGATCTTTAAATTTCTCTTTATTTAACAAACCCATTAAAGGTGGAGTAGGTGTTGTTTGAAAAACGGTTCCAGCAATCCAACTCAAGTGAGATTTTGAAAATATACACTCCCTCCCTCCTCCCAAAGGCTCCGCCTCCTCCTCTTCAGCTCACCCCTCGAAACCACGCCTTCACATGATTCACGACTGCATGAACCATAGGGAGGGAGGGAGGGGTGATATTTGATGGACGTATTAGGCAGCCAATCAAAATAGTGATGATCACTTTTTTGATTGGTCAGAGTTTTTCTCTGATTATACCTTCTAGACTGGACCAAAATGTTTAGTTTTTTTTGCAAACATTTTATTTCAGTGGGTGCAATGGAAATATGAAAAGGTTTTCAGGCAATATTGTAAAAAGTGTTGCAAAAAAACAACACCCACCCCACCTTTAACATTCACAGCGCTACAGGAAGAAGTAAGCGAAGCCTTGGCGTTAATATCCGTTTAAATCTCCTTTGGCGGTAATGACTTCAACAAGCTCTTTCGGTATCTCTGGACCAGAACTGAGCTGCGGTCAGGAGGAATTTTGAATTTTGGACCAGAACCGCTTCAGACTGAAATACGTTAGCGGGACGCCTGATGTGAACGGCTCCTCTGAGGTCGTTCAGCAGCATCTCTACGGGCTTCGGTTCTGGACCGCTCCAGAATGTGGATTTTCTTTTTCATGAAGCCGTTCCGTGGTGGATTTGCTTCCATGTTTCTGCGTCACCCGAATGACCTCAAGATGTCTTTAAAGAGATCCCTGAGACAACCCCCCCCCCCTCCCCCCCCACGCATGACTGCAGTGGCTGATGCTCATAGTCTGAAAAGCTAACATTAGTCCTTGTGAACTATTGGCATCATTTAAAACAATAACTACCTTCTGTAGGAAATTGAGTTTAATTTAATTAAACTGATGTTTTTATTATGGGCTCATAAGTCTCTGTAGGTGCACTGGGTTCAGAGGAAAGAGGTCTGTTCGTTAGATTTCAGATTAATTGGTGTGAAAGGTGTCAGAAGTGCTGCTAACACTAATTCTTTGTGTTCTTCATACGTAGCAACACAGTCCGTGCATTTACATGGAAAGTTTAATTCCTCTTTAATTCAGAATTAAAGTTAAATCCGAATAAAAGTTACCATGTAAACACCTAATTCCATATGAAAATGTCAATTCCGAATTAAACTTAATTCCGAAGTAAGTGGCTGGTTTATTCTGATTTTAATTCCGAATTAAGTAATTCCGCGGTCATGTATACACTCATTCCTCTTTAAATTAATTCCCGTCTTTCTGCACATGCTCATTACCTTGACTGTCTGTCGCGATGACGCTTATATTCCGCGCTGGGCTTGTTTTCAAAACAAAGTTTCAAGATGGCAGCACGCAGTAAACGGTGGTCAAGAGCAGAGACGATTTATTTAATAAATAGCTTGGAGGAACTGGAAATAATTAAAAGAACAGATGGCAGGAAACATAAAAATTGTGAGCTTTTCAAAGTTGTAGCGGCCAGGTTAAATGAAGGAGGTTTCACAGATAGAGACGCCACCCAGGTCAAAAATAAGTGGAATGTTGTTGCTAACCGAGTTGTTGCTAAGTTTGTTTTCTTCCGATAGACGTAAATACGTAAAGACGTCCGCCCCCCCCATCCAATCAGAACCCTTCCCAAACCCCAGACCTAAAGCGGAATTGGATAACGCCGAACAAACGTGTTTTCCATGTAAACCTCAATTGCGGAATTACTATTTCCATGTAAACTCGAAGGAAAATAGTTTAATTCGGAATTATTTAATTCGAAATAATTAATTCTGAATATAAAAACATTATGTAACCGTGGCCATTATTTTTAAAGCTGACTAGACGACTTGGATGAGATCATAGAGACCTCCTTAGCAAAGATGACTTGTTAGCATCTCTCAGATGGGACGACTCAACTCATGAAAGGGAAGAAAATTAATAACTGTTCTTTGAATCCATTCAGTCCAAATACAAAACTGAATGAGCTTTTTCTAGAGTCTTCAGGCGTGTTTTATGTTGCTCAGTGACGGTATGCAGGTCTTGAATCTGTCTGAGAGATGACACTCTGACACGCATGTGTAATAAGAAGATCTTTAAGCTGTTTTACTTTACATTCTTAAATTATACAGATACCATTAATCCTAGATGTTTCTCAATTCTTTCTCATACGTAAATAAGATGCATCTACCAATCTATGGAGCTGGCAGGTAATGGAGTCGGTTATTTAAGGAGCCCCCCCCCCCAAGTTCACCTTGACATGTGTGCTGACAGGAAGAGCACACGGCGGATCCCCTTTCTTTGCTCGTGATAAGTTTACAGGCCAGCTGCCAGAGGTGGGAAGAGATAAACCAGGGGGGGGGGGGGGGGCAGAAAAAAGATGAGGATTCGCACAAACGTAAATACAGATAATTACCTGAACGCTCATGCTACGCTCATGCTACACAGCGCTGTTTGCTTTATCAGTCACCAAACATATTTAGGCATCATATTCTTACCAAGAATGAAAACATCCCTCCATCCATCTGTAACCTTTATGACAACTAGAGAGGGTGGGGGATTATGAGGATAATCTAAATCTAACAATGAATGTCTATCACAGTTAGACAGTTAGAGTAAGTTTCCTTTGTTGGTAAGGAGATTGGCAGTAGCTTCCTACCTGTAGGTAGAAAATGAATAACCTCCACTCCACACACCACACAGACAACAAGAAGGATGGTAAAAAAGAAGAATAGAACTGTATTAAACAGGAAGGTTTATCTCCTTAAATAGTTCCTTTCTTTTCATAGGCAGCATAAAACGTGAAACAATGTCGACAACCCCAAATTAAATTGTTCCTTAACTTATTTGTGTACACTCCTTGTCTTTTAAAAAAAAGTTTATATTTCTATTCTTTGTCTTTCAATGTCCCAACAAAATCTTTTTTGAGATCTCTGATAATAAAAGGTGCAAATAAAAAAAGAGAGATGAAAGAGCTACAACTAGAGACCTTGTAAAGACCTTGTAACTTCGTATTTCCTGCCCTTAGTTCGTCTCCTAGTCTTCAGGTCTGGTAGAACGATAGTTTTCTAAAATTCCTTTAAAAACGAGTTATGCTGAACATTTATTTACATTTTATTTGCTCTGTTGCTGAGTTACATGTAAGAAGTAAAGAGAGTTAAACTCAGCACTGCCACATACAGTAGAGCTGGGCGATATCGATCCGATACCAAGTAAACACAGGGCCAGTATTGCCGATACCAATACCAATACTGATACTGATACTGATACTGATACTTTTTCATATTAAGCTTGATCTATCATGAAACTTCTGATCTTTTGGTGTTTTTGTGATTTTTGTCTTTGGATTTTTTTGTTAAAAACCTAGGATAGAAGTCAAATTTCTCCATTGTGGGATAAATAAAGTATTATCTAATGTTATTTTATCTTAGATAACACCTTTCAATGGGATACATGTACTGGGTTATTTCAAGGTCTTACTTATATTTTTTGAGTTGGCTCCAGTAACATATGACTTAAGTAACATGAATTCGCACTTCACATCAGTCAGTGCTTGTGGGAGAGAAAAATAAAGCTTGAGGATCGATCTTTTTACAAGAGTATCATTCGATACCAATACCAAAGTTGGTATCGATATTATCAATATTTGGATCGATCCGCCCACCTCCAACATACAGCGCAGCAGAAAAAGGAACAGCACTGCTGTCAAGCTGCTGGTGGCGTGATTACAGAGTGATGTAAGCAATAACGCACAAGTGTTATCGCCAACGACAGCGTGAAACTGTGCTGTTGTGTCATGATGATCGTCATTATGTTTGGAGGAAAGACGGGGACACCTGCAGCCCTCTGATCACCATCCAACTGTAAAGCATGGAGGTGGCACCATCATGATGTGGGGCTGCTTCTGCTCTGTAGTCGTCATGATGAGGATGCTTTGAAATTACATCTCGTTTGTCCTTGAGGAAAACAATAAAGCATTTTGGAAAAAAAGAATTCTCTCATTATCCTATCAGTTTACACAAAAGTTTTAAAAAAGAAATAATAAAAAATAAACACGAATGAATGATTATAATGCTCTTGGAAATTCAGTTTTTGATAGCGTACAGCAGCATTGACCTGGGTCTAGTTAATTATCTCTTTTTTTCTAATTATGTGGTGAAATGTTTTTTGAACCCAAAATATTATGAAGAACTGATGAAAGATGGTCTGACGCAACAAAATAGTTCTCAGCTTTCAATTATGACGTATTTACATGCAAGTTTCTGAATTTGAATGACACTGGCATCCAATATATGACATAAAAACAAATGTAGAAATGTAGAAATACATAAATACTCTGGCATTTTGCTCTTTTTCTTATGCCATTTTTTAGCAAGTGTTATTGTAATTATATATATACATACATACACACACACCACACACACACACACATATATATATATATATATATATATATATATAATTATTATTAATAAATTTTATGACACTAAAAAATTAGAATGTTTTTAATTCATCATTACTACATTATTACTGTATTAATGGGTAAGAATGTCTTTAGAATGTGTTTTGGAAGAATAGTTTAGCGTATATAATGTCATACACAGGCCTTTCAAAATTGCATCAATAATTTGCGGAGGAAGGAACGTAACCCCCGCCAATAATAAGGGTATACTCTATAATTAAATGAATGAATAAACTGATTAGGGTCTGGGGAAAAAGTTAGTACCCCTTCTTTCAATCTTCCTTTTTTCTGTTGAAACATAATAAAAATCATCTGATCATACTGGATCTTAGTTTTATTGAAACATAACTTCAGACAAACAGCAACTTTGTAACTTTTTTCATCTGGCAAAATAAACAAATCATATGCTTCATACTGTTCTTCTACTGCTTTAAACTACTTCTGCTTTATTCACTACTACATACTATACTGCCATACTACAGACTCGCATGCTTCAACAGCTTAGAAATCCACTTTTAACAGTAATTAGTTGAACTTGGGTCCATTTTTCATCCAAACATTGCTTCAGTTTATTGAGGGTCACAGCATTTCACTCGGCTTGCAGTTCTGCTGGTGAGTTTTCCAGTTGCGAATAAGTTTGCAGTTATTGACATTATGTGAACACACACCTGAAGGTTCCTGAGCAGCAGACTGCAAAGCATCTGCTTTCCTGGAGATCAGCACACCTGCTGATAATCAGTTCATCAGGGGCAGTTGATTAGTGGCTCCTGGGTGGGAACTGCAAAGCTAAATCCCCTGGAAGCTGTAGGGGAGTATTTAGCATTGCCCAGGTTTTTATTCTTTTTATTTTCTGTATTGGTGCATTTTATTGAAAAATAAATAAATGCGAAGTGAGAGAAGTCACATGTTGTTTGTCAGAGGTCACTTTTGTCATCAACAGTCCTTTTCTAGGACTTTACCCTGTTCCCTCCAACAGCGTTAATCCCTTTACTTATTTGCAGTTAGCAGTGCTGCTATTCAGATGCATTTCTTTATAGCCCTGCTCCTCGAGTGAAACAAGAGCAATATTCAATTTGCTCAGTTAAAATGATGTGCCATACTTCCCGTTTTTGATCTTTGAAGGGGTTGAACCTCTTCTAGCGTCGGCGTGTACTCACTTTAATGTTCATACTGAGAGAAGCGTCCTCATTAGGATGCAGCTGAGGAGCTGAGAAACAGAATCAGGAATGTGACACAGATCAGCATTTGTTTGCATTGGATCAAGACCGGCAAACACACATGCACTTTAGTTTTATTTTCAAAGTCAGATGTTTTTCTCATGAAAAAGCAAAAGTTGTTTTCCAGATGGTCCTGAAAGTCCACAGCAAAACAACTAACAGCTCACAGGTAAAAAGTTTATTCCAAGTTCATTTGACGTCCAGCCAGGATGATTATTTAAATGATCATATTATGTACTTTTTTTTTCAACTGGACTTTTGTACAAATCCCAAAATGTGTGAGAGAGAAGTTAAGCATCGTGGTGAGACACGCAGATCCAGACAGTGTTTGCTGAATTCACACGTTGCTCATATTCACACATTTCAGAATTTTAATTAATCCCAGTGTGAATATCACACTGAATTCACTCTTTTACTGTTAAAACAAGCTTTGCAGGTTCTGTTGTAATCTAACAGCAACCCAACAGGCTTCACATGACATTCAGCAAGTTCCAGTGCTCACGGCAAGCAATTTCATGTCTAATCTAAGATCATCCACAGTGTGAAGGGATTTCATCCGATCCAATGATGAAGAGCCGTAAACACTGGTGGGCGTGTCTTCTCACAGTCATGTGTTAGAAGTAATTACCCACCTTATAAACCTATTTTTTAAACAATTAAAGACAAAAGATTTGATCCCAGTAGGTCTTCATATTAGCCAAATAAGATTCAGACAAACAGCTACAACATCTTCCTTCTGATAAAGATGGAGCCAAAAAAAATGGCCAATATTAAGTAGCTCTTTTCTGATCCCACAGGATTTCAGAGAGGAAGTTGCAGGCAGGTGCTGCTTATAATTTACAGTATTTCAGCAAAGACACCTCATCCCCAGTGTAAAGCACGGTGGTGGAGGGGTGATGATTTCAGGTTTGGGTAGCTTCTTCAATGATATCATCCTTAAAAAACTGCTTTTTGTATTTACTCAAGTCATCTTTGTCTGATATTAAAAATGTGTTTGATGATGAGCCTGAAATATGGAAGTGTGACATAAAAAACCAGACAAAATCTAGAATGGAGCAAATACTTTTCACAGCACTGCATATCCCTCCTCCGTGGGAAATGCTAAAACCTCATGTGAGTCAGTAAAATACATTAATTAAGAAAGCAAACAACTCTACCATGATGAGGAAAAATGACTTTGAATGAAACATTTACTAAAATCTACAGAGGAAGACTGGACAATGTAATCTGATCTTTACCAAAGCCACGATATTAGACAAACAATGTATTTCATATGATAGTATACAATAGCATATTTCTTTATGATGCATTCACAGAGAACCTACAGACTAATTACTTCCATGGAGATTCAAACAATTCAACATCCGGAGTCCAGTTAATGAAATGTTCGGAGGCGTGGCTACTTTGATGGAAAAAAGACAGTCAAGCGTTTGAAGTTTTGCCGTTCATAAAGAGCATCTACTGCATCACTAAAAGATCTCTGAAGATATGTAATCAAGAGTGGTGGATATCAATCAATAGACAAGCTGGCCGATGACAAGAAATGAAGACCGTTCACTACAGTGACTCGTCTTCGACACAAGGAAGACGGGCAGAATGAGGTAAAGAAGAACCCACAAGTAACATTTAAAAGCTTGAAGACATCACTGGAACTGGTAAACGGGAAGTATGTCCATGGTGGTACGCCGTGGACATACTCAAAACTATCTATGGAGCAAAATTAATTTAGAAGGTAACCAGAGTGTCCTCCAGGATAATGTGAGGGTGTCTGTCCACCAGCTGCACCTTAGCAGAAGTTGGGTAATACAGCAGGACCGTGAGCCTAAACATGGAAGTAAACCCATATAGAGAATGGTTTTCAGAGAGGAAAACTACATCTCCAGTAGTCCAGTGAAAGCTCAGATCTTAACCCTTTACAGATGCAGTAGACTGACCTCAAGAGAGCTGTTTACACCAGACACGTCCTACAAACGTGTCTGGACTGAAGCCGTTCTGGTCCAAAATTCCTCCATCACTTAATGTTTAATAGGATCGTTCAGTAGAGACGAGAAGTGGATCACATTTTATAGTCAAATTAATGCAGAAAATCAGTCAATTCCAAAGGGTTCACATATTTCTGCTTGCCAATTTTTGTGTGTTTTAGTTCTTGAATTTCATGGGTCAGCCTCTGATTAAGCCAACCTTGAATCTTGAATATTTAATCAGCCTAATCAACAGTGTGAGTTATCCGCAGCTCTGACCCCGAGACCTCCTGACACACACACACACACACACACACACTCGTTTATCTGAACTGGTGAGGACAGTAGACGTAGTGGTCCTCCTGGGGACCGCCCTTTCTAAATGAGATACAGACATGGTTCTATTTCCAAAAAATCTTTTTCAATTTTAGATTTAAAATCAAAATTTAAAAACTTTCTTAACTATTAAGAGGCGCCACACACACACACACACAGTACATGTGTCCAAAAGGTCTTGTGTTTCTATGAAGGCGCAAAACTGACATAATGAATTTTGAACCCTTTACCCTGCTGTTTGGTCTCCACAGTAAGAGGAAGTGCCAATGAACTGCAGCCGGTTTAAAGTCCACACTCAGATCCAAACCCAAACACAGACTCACAGACTGGCATGTGCTCTGCGAGATTTGAATCACTTCACTTCAGACGTCCTGTGAGCGTTGCAGCGATTTAGCAAACCCACAGGGAGGACGCTCTTATGCTAACAGACCCGGGCTCCCTGCCAACAACAGCACGCTTCGGAGGAATTTTCAGGAACAGAATTGAAAATCAGAGTTATTTTTTTCTCGTTCAGCTGGATGCTGGAAGGCAGATGAGATGGTTAAAATTGCAGAAGCTCATTTGCAAAAAGACATGTATCACCTTAAGAGTTTGGTTGTAATTAGGGCTACTTCAACGTGCTGATGTGAACGCACACAAAGACCTTCTCTACATGTGGTGTTGAGCAACTGTCCATAATCTTCACATCTTTAAGCAATTTACGCAATACTTGCGTGTGATAGAAAGTTGAAAAACATTGCAAAGAATTTTGTGCTTTTCCTGAAGTACTAGAAGTGCTTTAATCCAGAGGACAAATGCCTTTTTTATTATTTTTTATTTATTTTGTAGGATGTATTTTAGAAATTCAGATGGATATTCAATAGAGTTGATTTGATTAGTAAACAGTTTCATACAAAATCAACATGGCTTCTCTACATGTTGATACAGCCAGCACAAGCAAGAAAAATAGGCACACTGATCTTGGAGACTTTTTTCCAACCACATCTAAGCAACGGCGTGCACAGTTGCCCGATTCATGCTTAGGATTTACGACATACAGCGGGATTACATATGTTAGAGCAGCGGTTAAACATACAATCTAATCAGTATTTCACTGCCAGTCTTGTATATCAAAGTAAAATGTTCGTAATCTTCAGTCCAGACGTCATGCAGAGATTTTCCAGCCAGTATTTGAGTTAGATGTCTGGAAGATCGGGGAGCGAGGCTGTTTGTCAGTGTGTTGGTTAATCGTCCGGACCATTTACTGCCAGCAAGTCCGCCTGGTAGAGGTGCATATCAAGCACCTAATCTTTCCCAAACAGAGCGTACGAGACCACCGTCGATGGAGAAAGACCACACTAACTTGTCCACCCGTTCTCCAAAAGGTTTCTGGTCCTCATGTGCAAAAAAGAGCATCTTCATTGGCCAGGAACCTTTAATAACAATGTTTTTTATCAATCATGGTCCGGGACTGAAATTATTTCCTCTGTCTCTCTACGTTTTCTGCCAACAGTCAGTTGAAGGGGAAAAAAAAAAAGAAGTTTGTTTTCCATATATATTGTCACTCTTTAGCAGACAGCAGAGCATTATTATACAATCACTTTCTTCTCTTGCATCATGATGACATGGATTTAACGGGAGCCTTATGTATTTTATAAAACCTGACTAATCATATTTGAATTCATCCTGTCATTTCCTGTTTTACCAGACTGGTTTGGAAATGATGCTGCTTCTGTTTGTCAGAGCTAGTACACATATTTGACTTTGGAAAAGAGTTGAGGCATGTGGAAAGCCAAAACCCACAATGTGAGCTGCAGGAAAAGAAGCTGTGTTCAAATGCCGTTTTGGTGTTCAGAGCAGCAGTATTTTTCTGAGAGAGGATTTACAGGAAGCAATGTTCTGCTAAACTGGTAGGACTTAAATTAGGATTTTTCTTGTGGTTTCAGGGTTACCATGGTTGCATATGCACAAACTCAACAGCAATGTACAAAGGCCTACATTCAAAAGAGTAGGGTTAGGGGTTCAGGGTTAGGGTTTAAAAGAAAAAAAAAAGACAGTAGATTTCATCAGTTGTACATAAACAAGGTCTACACTGGTGACTTGTTTGAATTATTTCATTAAAACAAGATTAATTTATATTTTAAAATAGCGTAGGACTTGGGAATGCCTGTTGCATTGTGGGGTGTGGCAGCTTCTGTAGTTAGTAGCTTTGGCTTCACAAGAGGCCAAAAAAAAATTAAAAAAAAATCAATCAAGACATCACAAGTATAATTTACAAATGGATGTTTGCAGGACTTACAAGCCTTTAAGGAGGCAAACTCTCCTTATGTGGTCAAACAAAGGTACGAGGGGTCAAACATCATCTGTTTTCAAATACTTGCACAGCCTTAACTAATGTTCACATGAAGAAAGATATCTTGACAAAAATCAGCTACATTTCAATTCTTTTAATCAGGACGTTGTTGTGTTGAAGGGTTTCAGGTGAACATGTACGAAGACCCCAAATAAACAACTTAAAGAGGTGCAGTGAGGACCGTGCATCATTTACATGTTGATATTTACATGCATTTGGCAGGAAACCAGTGAAAAGTGAAGCGCTGCTGCATTTACCCACACAATATCTACCCATAATTACGTATCCAGTTTACACACACACACACAAAAAACCAAAAAAAAAACACACACAAATTGCATGAAAAAAATAAACAGACAAGATGTCAGTGGCCTCAGTGACTGACATGCAGAACAAAACGCACAGCTCCTGGTGGATTTCCCAAAAGTACAACATGCCCTGATCTCAAACGCCACTCAGAGACATTACTGGTATTATTGATAGGAAATGACAAAACTAGGCTCTTTTAGGAAACAAAAAAGTATTTGCTAATTTCAGCTCAAAGACTAGCTAGCTCTTTAACTCTTTACTGAGCAGCTATCTTAATTTAGCAGCTTCTTTGACGTACACTTGAAGTCTTGTTAAATCTTGTAAAAGATTACACTGTAAATGTGTGTAAATTTGTAAAAATGACTCTGTTGTTTAAAGCTGATATGGCATTGAGTATTTTGATATAAGTTAAACAAGCTAGCGTGCTGCTGAGCTGTCAGTTAGCTTTGTGTGGTAGTTTCTTACAAATACAGTTTCAGTCCTGTTAAATCTTGTATGTTGTCTAAAACCCAGATAACAATAATCTGTATTTAGTAAATTGAAGTTTAACTCCAGCATCACGGTGGTTATCACTGTTCCCTCAAAACAAGAAGGTTCCTGGTTTGAATCCTGGCAGGAGCCTTATTTTGACTACATCCTGTGCCTTTATGCTGCTTTTTATACCAAAGATGACTCTTCCAGATGTGCACACTGTTAGATGCTTCAGCCCTGGACTTCTTACCTTTATTGTCAGACACACTGCTCTGATTTGTCCGATCTGCCTCGCAGCTGAGCTTATTCCTTTTCCTCTCATGCTCAATGGATCTTTCAGATGAAGCAGTAAGCCACAGAGTTTATGATGCATGTGGCCTCATAATGCCGTAATTTGACCCAAGCTGCATCGATGCTATGACGTTTTCTCTTTAAAACTCTAGAATTTCTAGCGATTTAACTAAAGCGCCCAGAGTGCAGTGGTGATGGTAGTAGTAGTAGTAGTAGTGGTAGTAGTAGTAGTAGTAGTAGTAGTAGTAGTAGTAGTATGTGTTGTGGGACACTTTCAAGGGACACTTTTAAGAATGCTACCATTTAAAACAACAATTAAAAGAAAGGCAAGACAACAAATTAATTCATAATTTTATGATTAATTAGTAAGTCCAGTCAACCCTGGACTCAATCCTCCAAATTTCATGGTCAACAACTTGCATTCATGAAAAAATAGAAATAAATCTAAGTCACAATACTGGACAAATGCAGTGTGTTTAATTTGACAACACAGAATCACTTGTAATTTCAGTCACTGGAGGAAAAAGTTAAATCACTTCAAACAAAGCTAATTGTTTACACACCTGGTGTCAAATAACTAAAACCACTTTGGAGGAATGGTTTCTAATCTATTTAGATATTTAAAAATGAGACATTTCAAGTTTGCTGTTCATAAGAAGCATCTGTTGATCTCAATCATGGAAAGGAAAGAAGAGATCTCTGAAGACATGGGGGGCATTTGGGAAAATGTTTTGTGGACTGTTTGGAATAAAAGTTAAATTGTTCAGGAAGAATAGTCAAAATATCAAAGCAACGTATCGTCCCAAAATCCCAAAACATCATCCCAACAGTGAAGTATGGTGGGGGAGGATCGTGATTTGGGCCATCTACCATCACGGAGGGGAAAATGAATTCTCAGATTTACCAAAACATCCTCCAGGGTGTCTGTCCATCAGATGAAGCGTAGTAGAAGTTGAGTGATGCAGCAGGACATTGACCTTGAAGTAAATCCGACACAGAATGGTTTCAGAAAAAAAAAAAAAAAGACCTTTGGTGTGGCCCAGTCAGAGGCTCGACCTTAATCCCATAGAAGTGCGTGTTATCAGCTGATTTGTTTTTGTCCATTATTTTTGATCTATATGGAGATCAGATCACATTTTAGGACAAATTAATGTAGAAAAATAGAAAAAGAAGAAAAATTCATTCATGTTCCCAAACTTTCCTGTCGCCGTATGCATCATTCTTCTGACTGACAGATTTCCTCAACCCTTTGCCCCCAGAGGTGATTAGCAATGATGATGTATTTTTCATAATTAGTTCTGTCACTGCTGTTTAACCTGGAAGTTTCTTTTGGATGAGAGCGAGGAAGGAAAAGCACTTGGACACCTCCCCATTTTTTTTGAATTATTGATGCTGTGAAAACAAACAGTGAAGATTAACGACAGCATGGGTTTTCTTGCGGGAGGTTACAAAAGAAAAAACACCTCTTTTTTCTCCATCTGCGTATTTAACGCCATCAACTACCTGTAAACCAAGCGACCTTCCTTTTTAAAAGGAATCTTTGTTGTGTGAATTTTGTCATGGACCCAGAGTGCCTGAGATTCCTCTCGGTAGCCAAAGAATGTGCCGTCCACCCACATACAAGCTACTTCTTAGCCTCCTGTTGCCTTGTAAAGACGTTAGTGCGTCAGGTCTCTGAGGTAAGTCGAAGAATGCGGCAGGAGCTCTACGACTTTACCAGAGAGGTTCATGGCTCGAGCATTTTCAGAAGAAATGAGTACAGTTTCAAGGCTCCGTTTACATCATTACGCGACGCCGTCGTTGCTGCGCATTTCTGATACGACGGAGGAAAAGCCACCTCTGATGTGGTACTCCGTGCACCACTTCATCCGTCCGGACCTCTGTTTTTCTGGGTCACAAGGGCTAAACAACTCATGGAAACCTGAAGGCTTTCTCTTCTCCTGCAGAGCCCTGAGAGCTGATTTTACTGATGACTGGGGTAACAGTCAAGCTAAAGCTTTTCTCCAGAACTGAACATAATATTTCCCAAACGCACACTTATCAACCACATTTACCACAAAGACCCTCATTTAAGCATAATTTGCAGTTAGCTTAGAAATGTCTCAGTCATACTTTGGAGCTGTAAAGTGACTGAAATTTACAAGGTTTTGACTGGTATTGAAAAATACAGCGTTAGTCTCTTTTAACATCAAACGCTCTCACTCTCTCCGTTCTGTTTTATTTACATACATTCAGGTGCAAAAGGTTACTCTGATTACGGCACATCAGTCTAGAAAGGTGTAGAAACTATTTTAAAAAAAAATGACTTATTTACAAGTGGAAAACATTCAAGTCAGTTGCCAATCTTCCTTGGAGTGGACATACCAGCAAAAATACCCCAAGATTAGACTGCAGCCAGGCTTTTTACTGTTGTGGGGAAAAAGCCTCGTCTGTCGAAGAAAGACAACACTGCGACTGAATAAACCACCAGACTTCTGCAACAATGTCCCGTGGACAGATGAGACCAAAGTCCAGTTGTTTGAGTCTTAAAGGTGGGGTAGGTGTTGTTTTTAAAAAAACGGTTCCATCAAATCAACTCAAGTGAGATTTTGAAAATATACACTCCCTCCCTCCTCCCAAAGGCTCCGCCTCCTCCTCTTCAGCCCGCCCCTCGAAACCACGCCTTCATGATTCACGACTACATGAACCGCAGGGGGGGAGGGAGGGGTGGGGGGGAGTGCATTGATATTTGATTATTTTTAATCAAATATTATTGATTATTTAATAATAAAAAGAGCGTATTAGGCAGCCAATGAAAGTAATGATGATCACTATTTTGATTGGTCAGAGTTTTTCTTTGATTATACCCTCTAGACTGGACCAAAACGTTTCATTTTTTTTGCAAACATTTTATTTCAGTGGGTGCAATGGGAATGTGAAAAGGTTTTCAGGCAATATTGTAAAAAGTGCTGCAAAAAAAAACAACACCTACCCCACCTTTAATGCAACATCTTTGGCAAACACCTATGGAAGTATTTCTGTGCCATCTGAGTTTAATTACGAATTTTTAAGATTGAAATTTTTCAGCATCAAAATCAGACTTTGAATTTTAAAAAACATCAGATTTCTAGCACTGAAATTTTTTTTGTCTTAAAATATTCAGTTTTTCAACACCAGACCCAGCATTTCAACTGAAACACCTCATTCCCACTGTCAAGCATGGCGGTGGAGGGATGATGATTTGGGTTTGTATTGTATTCTAGATGTGGATGTGAGGCCATTTTGGTATTTGGTTTGGTCGATTTTAAATTGGAAATGGAACAGGTTCATAATTGAAAGCAAAGTAGCAGCAAATCTACATTAGAATACAAAATAAATAATCAAAGTTTTGTAATGGCCTAGTCAAAGTCCAGCCCTCAACCCAGCTGAAATGCTGTGGCCCTTTAAGAGCGCTGTGGATAACCAAATGACCTGAAGCCGAAACGAACTGAAGCAAAGTTATAAACAAGAATGGACCAAAATTCCTCTGGCAAGACTCTTAAGAGATGAAATCTGTTGTCTTGCTGACAGACAGACAGACAAATAACGACCAAAGCTGCCTGTGTGGGCGTTCGTGCTGCAGCGTCTCCTTGTTATGATGACACGTGCATGGGCGGACTAATTCAGAAGATGAAAACAATTCAAGCTGTACTGTCACGGCTGGAAAGAATGCAGTAATTGTTCCGCTGCTTTTCCCGCCGTCAGCGCTGACGCTGTGCAGCGAAGGAAAATACTTGGAGGAGGCGTCGCCGTAGAGCAACTGTCAGAGCTATCAAGGTTTGTTATTGACGAGATTAAAGCAGAGGAAAAATAAGCAGTCTGTTTCTGATTAGTGTTAATTCTGGAATGAAACTTATTTGTCACAAAGGGACTTTATTTATCCATTTGTGGCACTCAAAATAGTGTCTAGATGTTTTTATTTTTTTGGAAATACATTCCCTGACAGCGTCATCATATTCATGCTTTTGCCATAATAACGACACAAATGCCTCAAAGGCTTTGTAAAGCTTTAATCGTATTTATTTCCAGTTCCAACTTTATTGAACATTATTGAAAACAGTGATTCTTACATTTACTTTAACTGCTGTTTCTGTCCAGATAAAATGAACCAAATATTTATTTTCTCATCAGTTTCATTCATTCTGCATAATATAGATTCATATGTGCATCTTTTATTTCGGACCTGTTGCACATTAAAAAAAAAATAAATGAAGCTTTTTACCACTTTGTAATGTTGTCATTCCTTCTCACAACCAACATTGAGGACAGTTTCAGTTGTTATTTTGTCTCAGGTCCTGTAGTTCCAAAATGCAAAAATGTACAAATATTTAGAGATGGTATTGATGAGTAAAAACATTAAAGATCCTAAATTCGTGTTTTTCTACAAAGGAGTAGAAATGAAACTTTTTATATTCTCCACCTTCTTTTGATTTAGGGCTGTACATTTTCATACTTGATAGTAGTGCTGGGCGATATGGAAAAAATCATATATCACGATATGGACTATTTTATATCACGATAACAATATATATCACGATATACCATAATAAAGTATGTTTTCAGTTATTCTCTGAAAAGTTTGACAAAAATTTAATTGCTTACTTTTCAACTTTATTTTGAAAGGACATTTAGCTGAACTGTCACAAACATACATTTTAGTGCAGTAAAAACAGGTAGGTACAGAGGTACAGTAGCTTTCACATTTTTTTAAAGTGCACAACAGTTTCTGAGAGGAAAACACATTTTTGCACTGAAGTACAGCTATAAAAAAATAAACAAATTATTTTTCAACTTTCTGAAATCTGTAACCTTGTAGTGCAAAGTTTGCAAACCAATATAAAGTGTCTAAAGTAAACATCAGGGTTGAAGAGAACTCTGTTTAAGGCATTAACCATGAATAAAAGTGCAAACATAAAAGGCTACTTTGTAGAAGTAGATATGATTCTATCAAATTTATCGTTGCAGGTTATTTAATTACATATTTGCTGTAATAATTGATAAAATTAGGTTAGAAACGATAGAAACGATAGAAGAGAAATGGCACGATACACACTTTTATATTGTCCCCACGATATGTATCGTCATATTGCCCAGCACTACTTGATAGTGTTAATGCTGATAAAATAAAATGGTACAATGACTATAGTCTGTCTGTATCAACTCTAGTTTCTATATTAATGTCTGTGGACATCAGTGGACATCATATTTCATGAGAAATAGAGGCAGTGGATGGAAAAAAGATGAAGTTACATATTTTTGTTGGGGTTGCTCTCTACATTGCATTAATATACATATATGTATGGAGCTTTTTTTTGAAACAGGAAGCAGCTTTCTTGTTTTTCAAAAGGGCCTTTTCTGTCCTTAAGGAGTCTCTGGCTCGTACTAATTGGAGGTGAAGTGATCTTAAAGTCTTTCAGGGTCTCTACTTAGCGGACCAATTGTCCACACGGGTCAGAGGTCCTCCCCCCTCCCCCCCCCAGGCTGTCTGAGAGCGTTTGTGTGTGAAGGTAGATGATGACACCGCGAGCGCGAGCACAATGACTTCTCCAGCTGTGAAATGAGAGAGCACTTTGTGCCGGTAGAAAGGGAGAAGGGGAAGGGGAGGCGTGGAAAAAAAAAGAAAAAAGGTGAGATGCCACGCTAAAGTGGTGTGACAGGGGTACGGAAAGAGGGGGTGCACAGTTGGTTAGCTCGTCTGACCGAGAACCAACCGCTAACATAAAAACAGGGTTGTTTACAGTGCACGTGAACCGTCGGGCACTTTTGAGCCGTTTGGGAAAGTGTTTACTCAGGGAAAGTTAAGAGCACATCATGCTGTTTTCCAGACTTCCACCATCAAAGCAGCTGCTCGGTTGTAAGGGGGGGGGGGCAGATTAAAACAGCATGACCTGTTTATCTTTTTAAAGGAATGAGGACAGGACAACAACATATAACTTTAAACTCAAGAACTGTAAATGATGCCAAATGATTGTGTCGGCAATAGTAAGTACCCCTTTACTGCTTCCATAGGATTTTAGAGGGTAAGTTTCAGCCAATCATCAGTCCTTGATGAAATGATCATCAGCAGGCGTGGAAACCTCCATTAAACTATATGTTTTGGCAGCTTGCTGGTCCGGAGCATCCATGTGTGTGTTAACACAGCGCCAAAGAAAAAAAATAAAAAAAACATTTACCAGCAATGATCTTGGAGAAGAAACTGTTGCTGCATTTCAGTCGGGAAAGGGTTATAAAAATCTCTTCCAAGCATGTTGGAATCTAATGTTCTGCAGTTATAAAGATTTTTTAACACAAGTGATAAGCATTCAAGACGCATGTCAGTCTTCCCAGGCGTGCACATCCCTGGACATTTACTTTAAGATCAGATCACGTGATGCTCCTCAGCGCTACATTTCAGGCTCATCTTCTGTCTAAAAGGAACAAAAGAACATCACTGAAGCTCACAAAACTGCAGCTGAATAAACCACAATATTTCAAAAGCAATGTTCTGTAAACATGAGTGAATGTCTAGAAATCTCAATGGGTGCGTTTACATGGGAAGTTTAATTCCTCTTTGATTGATAAAAGTTACCATGTAAACACTTAATTCCATATGAAAATGTCAATTCCGAATTAAACTTAATTCCGAAGTAAGTGGCTGGTTTATTCCCATTTTAATTCCGCATTAAATAATTCCGCGGTCATGTAAACACTCATTCCTGTTTAAATTAATTCCCGTCTTTCTGCGCATGCTAGTTCTCTTGCCCGTCTGTCGCGATGACGCTTATATTCCGGCAGCACGCAGTAAACGGTGTTCAAGAGCAGAGACGATTTATTCAATAAATAGCTTGGAGGAACTGGAAATAATTAAAAGAACAGATGGCAAGAAACATAAAAATTGTGAGCTTTTCAAAGCGGCCAGGTTAAATGAAGGAGGTTTCACAGATAGAGACGCCACCCAGGTCAAAAATAAGTGGAATGTTGTTGCTAACGGAGTTGTTGCTAAGTTTGTTTTCTTCCGGTAGATGTAAAGACGTCCGCCCCCCCCATCCAATCAGAACCCTTCCCAACCCCCAGACCTAAAGCGGAGTTGGATAAAGTCGAACAAACGTGTTTTCCATGTAAACCTTAATTCGGAATTACTATTTCCATGTAAACTCGAAGGAAAATAGTTTAATTCGGAATTATTTAATTCCTAATTATTAATTCCGAATTAAAAACATCATGTTAACCGCAGCCAATGAAATTGTAAAAGATAATAAACCAAAACTCCTCCCTGACACTGTGAAAGACTGATAAAGTCACATAGGCAACAGCTATTTCAAATTACTGCTGCTAAAGATGGATCTAGAAGCTTTTGAATCATAGGGCTACTTCGTTTTGCCCATATAATGTGTTTGTTTCTATTTTTGCAAAATAAACAAAGGCTCAGTGGGAAAAAAATGATCCGAGGTTGAATTTGCTTAAAACAATGATTTTTTAAAAATCTTTTTACACCAAAAAGAAACCATTTAGAGGGAGGTACTAACTTTTGCGCATGACAGTGTGATGTTTAAAGCAGTATTTAGATTTATTACGTGTGTGTTTGGCTGTTATAGAGGCTTTTAAAGCAGTTTGTATGAATGAGAACGGTTGTAATTCTCTGAGCCTGTCAGGACGTCGCTCATCACATTCAAGGCTTAAATCTTCCCTTGTGTGTGTGTGGTGTGTGTTTCTGTGTGTGTTGTTCTTATTGTTTACCTTGTGTCGGCATCAGCTCGGCGGGGAGGCGACGGCTGAGACTAATCCAGAGAGGCTGAGCGCGAGAATGTTGCTGATGCGCCCTCTCCCGTGCAGCGCAACAGGAAAACTGGTCGGTTCGGGCTCTGATGCAGTTCTTTTGTTTTAATTTTTACAAAACTTTCACTCTGTTTTTGCATTTATTGTGCAGTGTAATACTTTCCTCAGCTAGAATGTTGCTTCTCTTGTGGCGACAGGTATGTATTTATATATTTGAATTTCAATAAATGTACAATATTGGATTTTTTTTTTTTTATTTGTTTTTAGTTCGTTTTTTTTTTTAGTTAGTAAGCTTTTGAATATCCTCTGTATAATTGGTCTGCAATATTTTTAAGGTTGGTGGCAGTTCAGTAAAGGTTTATGTTCAAACTTGTCAATTCTATAAACCAGTGATTCCCAAAGTGTGGGCCGCGGCCCCCTGGTGGGCCATCGCGGTACTGCAGGTGGGCCGTGAGAGGTCATTAAAATTAAACAAATATGTTTTAAATCCTCAGTCTTTTAAAAATATGATTTTTAATTACTGTCAAATATTAACAACATGATATAAAAACATTAAGACATAACAAAACGAACCAGTTAAGTGTTATTCTACTGTCATCTTAACTTAATATGACAAGTGTCACCTTATTTGTTGACCCCTTACATTAATATCAGAACATGGTTCCTAGTCCTGAATGTTGATCACAATTGTGATTAAAGGTTTCGGTGGGCTGTGGAGATTTTTCGCATTTCAAATTGGGCCTTGGTATTCTGAAGTTTGGGAACGGCTGATATAAACCTTCCATGGCAGTAGGGGCAACCCGAGTCCTGTGAAAATGGCATTCGCTGGGTAGCAGCACCAGTCGAAACCGGTTGTTACCGCTGGATGAGTCAACTTCTGGTTTTGAAGAAACTCTGCAAACTCCCACTGATTCAGAAGGCACTGATTTAGTGCGATGGTAAGGACAAAATGGGGGGGGGTGTAGACGAGCTGAACATCACGAGAAATTACAGGCTACGTATCTGGGAGCTGGTGATCTGTTTAAGGTGAGCCCCACCTTTTTTATCTTGTTGTCCAGTGACAGTTGCAGTTGGCTCCAGCAGGGCCCCCATGATCCTGAAGAGATTGATGTGTAGAAAATGGATGGATGGTTCTAGAAATCAATGTAAATATGAGGAAACTACAGGGAACAAACTGGAAAGTTGCAAAAACGCATGTTAGCCTTTAACAGGGAACAGAGAAAAATAATAAATATCCTGTATTGGTGACAACAATCAGATTCAATGAAAATGTAATTGAATTTCTTCCCTGTTTATTCCTTCATGACCTGCCAAGGACTACCATCAATGACATTTTAAAGATAGTATATGAGTGAATATATTTTCTCTATATTATTAAAGTTTAAATCACAAATTCAAAATGTTTTTGTTCAAAGGCTAAATGGCCTGGAAATCATACAGTCATGGAAAAAATGATTAGACCACCATTTTTTCTTCAGTTTCTTGTTCATTTTAATACCTGGTACCACTAAACGTCATCATGTGACTAAAACAGACGGAAAAGAAAACACTGAATGCATAAAAGCAGTGTTTTTGGCAGTACAACGCCATAGCTATTGATGTAAAAACTTAAGTGATTTAGGTTATAATCAAGAAAACCATGGAAAATGGTAAGATATCAGCTCTTAAATAAAACTCTTATGAGCAATCTTTGTGGTTATCGTTATGTTTGTCCAAACAAATGTACCTTTAGTTGTACCAGGCATTAAAAAGAACAAGAAACTGAAGAAAACAAGGGTGGTCTAATAATTTTATCCATGACTGTATATGCTAAATCTTAGCTAAGTGGCCCCATTTCATTGACAAGTTAAGAAGCTCGCTCGTTATCTTCCTCATCACTGTGATGCTGTTTTCTTTTTCCTTCTGGAGTTTCAGAAAGCAGGTTTATCTTCAAACTCTGTTGAGCCTGAACTCCCAGAAACCCTGGATTTTCTCTTTTTAACCCCAAGCAAGAGGGTTCAGTCACTCCCATTTCAGAAACCGGGATAACTCTGACTCTGGTGAGAGCAGAATTCATTAATTAATGAGTCTCCAACCCATCATAAACCTGAACTGGGTGCATTTTCATGAGATAATCAATCATATTACACGTATTTTGGAGTCGTTTGAATGATGACATCTCACATTATATTGGGGCTGTGAGTAGATATTTTACAACATACCCTGATGATATTTGTAAATTCTGCACAGTTACATAACCTATATTCATGATCTTATGCTTCCGTGCATCACAAGTATCGCCCTTCATATGACAGTACTTCCCATAAAACACCTTATTTTATTTTATTAGTCATTATTTATTTGCAAAGTAGGATTTTTTAACAACAATGCTGAACACAGCATATTAGGTAGCCTACATCATTCTAAAAATATATTTTTAATAGCGTCCCGCTTCCACTTCTAAGATTTCCCTGTGAATGATTTGGCTAACGGTACTGATGGCGCCGACATCCGCTGGAGCTCTGTGGATTAGTGCAACCAAGTCTGTTTAGTTCGAGCTTTCTGTCTGAAGGATGTTCTTCTACTTCACCTTCAGCTGCTTCAAAGTTTTATTTTGTCTGAGTATAAACACCAAAGATGCCGTCAGGGCTCGTAGCCACACTAGCATAAATGAGCCTTTATCCGTCAAATGTTTCTGTTTAAATAGTCCTTTTGCCTCTTCTCCTTCTTTCTAATCTGTTTTTCTTTACTCATCTTTTCACCCTCTGTTGTTTACCTGCTTGCTTGTTTTTTAAGGCGTTAGATTTTTTTATTATCCTGCTTAGGCAGCATTTTCGGTTCAAACTGCATTATTGATTACTTCTGCCTCCCTGTCTGCTACATTTGCATCCAACCCCTGCAAACCTGACATGCATAACATTGGATCAGTGTTTTTAGAAGCTTTTTCTTCACCGGATTCTCCGTAGAAATGTCACATACGTTAATTTCAAAGTGGAATATTTCCAAAATTTAATTTACCAGGAACAACAACACCAGTTATGACACTGGAGGTCCTGTACACAGTTGCTACACAGAGGCAACCCACCCCGGTTTTTAACTTTGAGTGTTGACAGATTGACACACACCTAATATGAATTAATAATAAAAAAAAAAAAGAAGCTTCACCTTTCATTCTTAACAGTAATCTGACAGGACAAATGTGAGCATGTGACCGAAGCCAGCAAGACCACGTTCAGTCTGCAGGTCCAGTCTTGGGTTTTCCTTGATGAGCAGTGGGATATAACTGAACACAGAGAGGATCAAGAGGTTTGCTTTGATGCACTGGAAATGTCATGATCCCTGTCAGGGTTTAAATAAGTAGCCTTGGAGTATATTTAAAGTAATCTCTAACTGATCTCCTGCTCTTTTAAGCAGAGTCCCTTCACTTCGAAGCCCCCTTTTTTCTGTGAATCAAAGCTTTACATATGGTCTTCTCATTTGCAATGATCTCGGTATTTGCTGTCAGGGTGGACCCTCTTTTGTCCGTGATGATCTGGATATTCTAGAATATGAGGTCTGATGTCACTGAAGGGGGTGGACACCAGCGTGTTGTCCTACTGGCTGAGCTAAAATGGACGCCACAGCTTCGCTGCCTGCAGCGCCGCGTCAGTATTTCTACTCTGCTGATCTAAGAAACGCAGACAAACAATAGCACCAGATGGTTGATTTGGAATAAAATGATCTGCAAAGAGCAGCAGCTCAGTCCTCGTGTCTCTGATCTCAACTTGTCTTGATAAATCCTGGATCAGGGTTTCAAAGAGATGGATACATTTCTGGCAAATTTCCAGAAATTTACTTGAAATGTTTCATGGAAAGATACGAATTTGGGAAATATTACAGTTTGTAAAAAGCTTTTTAGACACACATTTATCATTAACTGTACAGCTGGATTATACTAGACTGGTTAAGATACAATATTACAATTGATGCTGGACAAATAAAGAGCAACGGCCTCGATTAATGTGTGATCGCTACTTAGTCAGTCTGCTAAATCAATGTATAACTGATGCTCTGATATGATAAGAGCTAGGGATGCGCGCGATTAGTCGTCTAACCGATTAAACGTCCGCCCACTTACTAGTCGGCACCAGAAATATTAGTCGTTTAAACCAATTTGTGTTTTATTCATGTACAAGGCCGCTTAACTGTCATACAGCCGCCCGCCACTAGTCGGAGCTACAGAGCCGTCAGACAGCAGTCCTCCTCTCCGCGGCAACGCTCGAGTAGACTGGAGTTTTAAAACGGCACGGTGGGAAGATAGTCTTGCAAAACCAGCGCGGTTTGGCGGTACTTTAATCTAGAAACTGAAAACAAGGTAGTATGTAGACTGTGTCAGAAACAACTGGCATACAATCACTCGACTGGAGCAATGAGCAACCACATTCAACTCAAGCATTTGGATGTTAATCTGCACGAGACGACGGCTGCTGATGCTAGCGGTGCTAATGCTAACGGTGCTAGCTATACTCAGGCTGATTTGACATTGTTTACCCGGAGACGTGTTCTCCCGTCCGGTCTGAGAGATTTTAGATGTTTGTTTAATTTTACACTCATATAGAACTGCGCATAGAGCTTAATAATTCAGCAGCAATTTTATCTTTTTTAGATGTTACATTATTTGTTAACTTTAAGTGAGTTTTTGTTGGATGTGCAGGGTTTATATTCATACTATACGGCGCAAAATGCTGCTCGTTTCGGTTGAAATTTAATTATAATTTAGATGTTTTATTAACTTGAAAGTGAATTAAAGCTTTAATTTTTGTCGGATAATCTGCAAGATTCAATGTGTCAGAGACAATTTATTTATTTTGGTGGTTAACGTTTGACTGAGTTGCCTTCATGTTCACATTCATTCATACTGCACGGTGCAAAGTGTCTCGTACTTCAGCGGCATTTAAAATCCGACATGGTCGTTGAACATTGTGATTTAAGGCTTAAAGAACTCTTAGTTACACACAATATTTTTTGGGACAATGTTTCAAATTCTGTTTCGATGTTTCAATAAATTGTGCTAAATTTTCACTGTTTTCAATTCAATTTCAATTCAATTTTATTTATATAGCGTCTGTTACAATAACAATTGTCTCTAGGCGCTTTACAGAGACCCAGAGCATGACCCCCGAGCAAATATCATTAACTAAGATTATATCATTAGTTCATCAGTTTTCTGAGTGTTTTCCTTTTTTTTAGACTAGTCGAGTAGTCTTAATTAAAATTTTCATTTAGTCGACAGGGAAATTAGTCGCCAGGAACATCCCTAGTAAGAGCAGTACAGCAACTTTGTTGCAGTAATTCTCAAGTATTCATACCTTTTTGGGAAACTTTTTTTTTTTTACAAAAAAAGTGATTTAGCGGCAGATCAAGTGGCTTTTTCAGCTGTTAATGGAGACTTTGTTGTGAAAGCGTGAATCATTCTTGATCTTCTCAATGAGCAGGTAGGGCTGCCGTGCCCCCCCCCCCCCCCGTCCAAAAGCACTCAAAATTTTCTTTGTCTAAAATAAGTCACTGAACTAAAACAAATTTCTGCATTTGACTCACACAGCCTCAGTCACCTGGTCACGACGTCTGTGTGTTCACCTCTCTGTGATGCCATTTCATCATGTCTCAATCTATACGCTAAAAAGTGTAAGGCTGATTTCTACGTCAAACTCAGTGATGTAGGGTTTTTTTTTTTTTGTAGTTCCCAACATGTTTACGGTGTTTTTTTAAACTCACTTTTTGTCCCTTCCATTACAATTCCATGCACATGACAAATTATGCAAATCAGACGATGACGTCGTCGTAACAACTTCTAGCGACTTTTAAGGCTAATTTCACCAGTGAAGACTTGGCAGCAGTGGATGCCAGAAAACTGGCCCGTAGAGGAATCAGCATGACAGTAATGAGCTCGTTAGCACCGTGGTAACAAGCTCCATTAATCATCAAAGACACGTTGTTAGCAAGGCATGCTAGTTTACATTTAACAACTCTGATTTACTGGCTTGCTAGCTGTTGTAAATGCATTTTTACGTTTGTTAGTTAAACTTTAATATCAAATGCACATTTGCCTGACAGGGATTAATAGTTCAAAATATGTCAGCGTGAGTCGTCAGTCGTCAATAGGATTCTAGAAATTAAATTCATTATGATGAAGAAATGAAAGTGGGGAAGCGATTTGCTTTAAATCTGATTGTTTTCTAAAAAGATTATACTGTGGCATAGTGCTGGGCAATATGGACGATACATATCGTGGGGACAATATAAAAGTGTATATCGTGCCATTTCTCTTCTATCGTTTCTATCGTTTCTAACCTAATTTTATCAATTATTACAGCAAATATGTAATTAAATAACCTGCAATGATGAATTTGATAGAAACATATCTACTTCTACAAAGTAGCCTTTTATGTTTGCACTTTTATTCATGGTTAATGCCTTAAACAGAGTTCTCTTCAACCCTGATGTTTACTTTAGACACTTTATATTGGTTTGCAAACTTTGCACTACAAGGTTACAGATTTCAGAAAGTTGAAAAATAATTTGTGTTTATTTTTTATAGCTGAACTTCAGTGCAAAAATGTATTTTTCCTCTCAGAAACTGTTGTGCACTTTAAAAAAAAAATGTGAAAGCTACTGTACCTCTGTACCTACCTGTTTTTGCTGCACTAAAATGTATGTTTGTGACAGTTCAGCTAAATGTCCTTTCAAAATAAAGTTGAAAAGTAAGCAATGAAATTTTTGTCAAACTTTTCAGAGAATAACTGAAAACATACTTTATTTTGGTATATCGTGATATATATCGTTATCGTGATATAAAATAGTCCATATCGTGATATATGATTTTTTCCATATCGCCCAGCACTACTGTGGCACATTATTTCAGCATAATCTAACATAAGGCATTACAACTACGTTTAGGCTACCCAACAGTTTATATAAAGTTTTTACGCACTACTTGAGTGGAATTTGAGAGCCTTTTGGCGCTGCGTTTGTCAGTAACACGGTGAACTGATGGCAGTTTCACTCCACGCTGTGTCGAGCATTAACAGTCAGTCGGTCTCAAACTAGCATGGGATGTCACATATCAGTGCTCGGAGAACATTTCTGCTTTTCAGCCTCGATTTTGATGATAGAGGGGTTGGAAGCGAGTGCTGGAAGTGCAGGAGGGGTCATTGGTGGGGAGATGAAGGAATGTGCAAATGTCTTGTCAGTCAGAGCTGTCGAAGTTGGAGGTAAACTGCCTTCCTCGCAGCCAGGTCTGCTTTTCTCATTTGGGGCAGCTCCAGACGAAACCAGATCCCATTGTGTGATCGAGCTTTTCATTTTGTTTGTCTTTGCAGTTGATGTCGAATACCTCGTCAGCAATTACTGTTTATTTTGATAGGTGGTTTTGGAAGTAAAATGAGACCGTTCACTGACCACTGACCTGAAGGTTTACCACAGGAATTGCAATGTCCCCCCTGTGTGGGTCGAGTTCTCATTTACTATGTGCCTGCTAGCATAAATGAGTAAATGAGCTCTAACTTATTAAATAACGCATTATGTGCCGTCCTCATGGCTTCAGTGATAAGGTACAGCAAAGGCATGAGTCCCGATCATGTAATTTTCAGTTTTGAAGTTTTCCAGCTGCCATCACTTGATTTTACCATCCTCTCATCTCATCTGTGTTCTGTTCAGACATGGAAACACTGTTGATATTCTGGTAAATATATAAATCAAACCAAGTTCAAAATGTATCTCACATGTCATCCCTTACACCTTATTCAATATGGATTTTGTGGTATATTTGGTGGTTAAAGTTATTTTTTTTTTCATCTTTTTAATATTAAATTGATGGGCTTTGTTAAGACCTATAAATAGTTTAAAACTTACAACTTTGTGTCCGAGGTATAGTAGGATCAACCCGTACGGAGACATCAAAGCTTAGCCGGATCGACCGGTACGGAGACCTCAAAGCTTAGTCGGATCGACCCGTATGGAAGCCTCAAAGCTTAGTCGGATCGACCCGTACGGAGACCTCAAATCTTAGTCGGATCGACCCGTACGGAGACATCAAAGCTTAGTCGGATCAACCTGTACGGAGACCTCAAAGCTTAGTCGGATCCACCCGTATGAAGGCCTCAAAGCTTAGTTGGATTGACCCTTATAGAAGCCTCAAAGCTTAGTCGGATCGACCCGTACGGAGACCTCAAAGCTTAGTCGGATCGCCCGTACGGAGACCTCAAAGCTTAGTCGGAGACCCTCAAAGCTTAGTCGATCGACCCGTACGGAGACCTCAAAGCTTAGTCGGATCGACCCGTATGGAGGCCTCAAAGCTTAGTCAGATTGACCCGTATGGAGGCCTCAAAGCTTAGTCAGATCGACCCGTATGGAGGCCTCAAAGCTTAGTTGGATTGACCCTTATAGAAGCCTCAAAGCTTAGTCGGATCGACCCGTACGGAGACCTCAAAGCTTAGTCGGATCGACCCGTACGGAGACCTCAAAGCTTAGTCGGATCGACCCGTACGGAGACCTCAAAGCTTAGTCGGATCGACCCGTACGGAGGCCTCAAAGCTTAGTCGGATCGACCCGTACGGAGGCCTCAAAGCTTAGTCGGATCGACCCGTACGGAGGCCTCAAAGCTTAGTCGGATCGACCCGTATGGAGACCTCAAAGCTTAGTCGGATCGACCCGTACGGAGGCCTCAAAGCTTAGTCGGATCGACCCGTATGGAGACCTCAAAGCTTAGTCGGATCAACCCGTACGGAGACCTCAAAGCTTAGTCGGATCGACCCGTATGGAGAACTCAAAGCTTAGTTGGATCAACCCGTATGGAGGCCTCAAAGTAGAAGTGAGCTTTTGGATTCATTCAATCTCGTAATGACATTAGAGGACAAATTGATTCCTGGATATTATGGATGTTAACTCTCTCCAACCCTGTATGAATGTAACACTTCTATTTTTATGTCAAGAGTTTAAATAAATCTTTTATCATTAAGAATAAATGCAGGATAATAAGTACACCAAGTTAATAAGCCTTATCATTATTGCTATTAGTAATAAGTCAGTTACTTCCCTGCATGTCCGCATTCACGCGTACGTAACTGCCAAAGTTATCGGCACCACAGGACTCTTCAACAAGGAACTGGGAACATATATTTGATCTATTGTATTAGAGATAAGCTTCAATGGAAATGTGTATTCACAGTAGCCAGTGAACCATGAAATCACATACGTTAAATGTCAATTAGCCTACTTTTATTAATTTGAATGATAAATTTCAGAAATTTTCAAGTAATTCACACAAAAAGTTTCAAAATGGAATATTTCAAAACTCCTAATCTTAACATCCTATCTAAGGTTTTTCAAAAATTACCATATATATATATATATATATATATATATATATATATATATATATATATATATATAAAATTTTTATTTATTTATTTATTTTTGCTGCTTTGCAACCCTAATGGGAAGTAAAGGCTATAATCAGATATGATCTAATTATTAATACAGAATTTTTGGACACCATTTTTGTTCTCCATCCTCAATAAAATTTTGAGACCTGACGCGTCTCAGTTACAGAGTTATTATTTTCCCAATAACAACAAGCTATCTTAGTTTTAGCCTGGACCACTCCTCTGTCTGTACTGAAATTGGCTCATTGGATGAGGATTAAGTCATTGATTCCTATAAACATAGTTGTCATGTAGCTTTTGCACTGACATCATACTCAGTTAAAATATGGGTTTCACGTTTCACTTGAAGACATTTTGCTGTCAAATGTTTTAGAATTAATTTTGCCCACATAATGTCTTTGTATAAGTTTGATTCATTTGATTTTGGATGGGAGAGTCCAACTGATGGATGTTGACAGTTCTTATTCTAGCTTTTTCTCATCATATCTAATCGACTCTCCTTGTAGCAAAGTGGACACTTTGATATGATGGTGACTGTTTCCCTGTTTTGACCCTTTCCTCTTTCTGGGTCAGTCTCCTAGATAAATAAATTAAGTAAAACTACTCATAGGTACTCTGTAGCATTTTGTTTTTTTTCACCTGTCGTTGTGGTGTCCTGTGGTTTGCTAATACTGTTAATTAGTGCAATAAGTAGACATAACTGTGCATGTTGTTTCATGTAAGACAAAAGTGGGACGACCTGACAGAAAATGTCAGCTTGATACTATTTGAAGTCAAAAAATGTTGCAGGGTCCCTTTAATTGTGGAGGTTTAAACAAATTATTGAAGCATTCTGAACAGCATCTTCAGACCTTTTCCACAGAAGGGGGCGCTAACTAAAAACAAGACAAAACTAGAGAGAACACAGGAACTCATCTGTAAAGCCTTCTCAGATGACTGACATGTGGATCTATGGTCCAGGACTATGGTTGCGAAAGGCCGGAAAAACTTTCCAGAAACTTTTCATGGGAAGTAAAGCTGGGGAATTTGGGAAATATTCCAATTTTGACATAAATTGTGCATATGGTCCTGTCTGTAGGATACCATTATGAAAAAACAAAAAACACAAATGCACTACTATACATGATGCAGTTTATAGTTTACAGAATAAATAGAATATTCTAGAATATCTGAAATAATTTACAGTTGATGCTGGACAAATGAATAGAAATTAGCCAGATGAATTGATGAAGACTCCTCAGTCAGCGTGCTAAATTATTCTATAATCTACATTATTGTATAGTGACAGTAAACTAAATAGCAGTAAAGAGTTAATTGTAGCTGGCCTCCTAAATTAATGAAAGGATTTGATCTAGCTTACATTTAGCAGATCCAATTTAATGCTTAGATGGCTAGAGTGTAAACACATTTTGCTTTTGTGACAACTTCAAAATATGTTTATCCTCGTTATATCAAAATTTACTAAAGTGAATTTAGCCCCAGAGCTCAAATAGTGTTACCTCACTTGTATGGAGGATAGAAATTATTTCTATCTGTGATGGAGGAATGCACAGAAATAGAAAATCAAGTTAATTAATTAGTCTTGAATTAGATTGTTTTAACCAACGTTATACAGAATTTTTTTTTCAACTACATTTAAACCCTGATACAGGCTCATCTGCAGTTTTCTGAATTGCCAGTTTATTTCCATGTATTTTCACTAATTCCCATAAATCCCCGTTGACTACCATGGAAGGTCTCCAGCTTTGAAATGTCCTAAAATTCGACTACAGCACAATGAAAGGTCAGCTTTATCCTGAGCTGCCTATGTGATGTAACAAACCCCAGCACATCTGAACAGGTCACCGGATAATGTATTCTCAAACACAAATAGCTAGAGTTGTGGGGTTCTTTTGTTTTATTTTTATAGTTTCTATGTTGGTAGTGATTTCAGCCATCCAAACACAGAAAATATTATTTCTTTTATAACATGTCCATTTAATTCTCCGTGATCAGAGTCTTTTTGGTTTCCTCTAACTCATCAGACATGTGATGTTTTAATTGGTGATCCTGCTTTTATTGTTAGACAAATAGGCTAAAAGCTCTTGAGTCAAACCTCCCGTCCAAACACCAGAAGCAGTGTGGAGTGTGAAGCTGGACGAATGCCAAACTCCCAGAGCACATATGGCAAACGCATTGACTCCACTTGCATTTATTTCAACAATCTCTCTCTCCCTCTCTCAGTCTGAGCTTCTGTTTTAATAGCTTGCATATTGTAGTGTCGCTACTATTTCTCCTGCCTGGCAACTCAATTCCAGAATGAATCACATCTTTAAATCCTCACAGCACCTCATTGTGAAACTTGGCCAGAGACGGACTGATGATGTCACACCGGGGACCACGGTTGCAGCGACGCCTGTGATATTTCACGTCGGTGTTGTGACAAAGCCAGGATGAAAGCTTTTTCCTCAGTCCTCACACACAGAAAGATGACAGAAAAAGAGTTCACTTAAGAGACCCTCTGGGCACATTAGCAGAATGGCTTGGTTGTTTTAAAACTTCAGAATGTCGGGAAAGTGACTAATTACCGTTTAAAATCCGTGAAATAACTGCATTCCTCAGAAAATTATGATCAGTGTCCCTGTCACTGTAATGGATAACACTGAGAAATAGATTCACATGTTGAAAAAAAACCTCAGCTCATAGTAGCTGCTGCAGCTTAAAGGAGAGATATTTAAAAATTCTATCAACTTTTGAAAAAAAAACACAACTCATGAGTTGTTAATGTAATGTCTGTGACATGTTTTGGTTAGAATTAGGGATGGGCATTTGTTCGTCGATCGTCGGGAGAATTAATGATTAAAAATCGATTAATCACTAACATTTTTATATTGAAAACTATCACAAATATTCTCGATATCGGCGTGGCGTTTGTTTTCCCCTTTGGCCTGGTTGCTATGGCCTGGTTGCTATGGCCTGGTTGCTATGGCCTGGTTGCTATGGCCCGCGCATGCCCAGATGTGTTCAGTGAACCGGATGTTTGTGGTCGACAATAATGTGACATTTCCTGTTTCTTTTCTTTAAAAAAACAACGATAATAAAAGAAGAGATATCGAGGAGACTACTTAACAAGGACAATTTATATCAAGGCGCCAGTATTACAGGCTTTTTGTTTCTTAAAAAGATGCACTTGTTGTGTCCTCGATGTGCACTGCAGCTCCTTCTGGTCCGTGCTAACACCGAGTTGAGGCTAGGCTAGGCTAGGCTAGGCTAGGCTGATGATGAACCGCCTCCACCGTCCTTTACAAGGCTTGGATGCGCGTTGTTCAAGTGATACATCATTGTCGTTGTCGATTAATTGTATTTGTAATTAGCATTGCAGTGATTGCAGTACACTTGCTCATTTTCTAAACTAAAATGGTCCCACGCTACACTTCACCGTGACCGCTTCATGATTAGGCGATGACCTACAGAAGCTCGCATGTAACAACTGAGTCCAGCCAGGGTACGATGGTGAAATGTTGCCCCCTGGTGGCAAATTTCTATCGGTGGCACAGAGAAATGCATCGCATTGTTTGAGGACGTGCACTGATAACCTACATTCGGATTGTTTAAAAAAAAAAAAAAACATTCGGTTCATCGACGAAAATTAATTTCTTTGACCAAATTCTTAGTGATCAATCATCGATTAATCGATTAATTATGCCCATCCCTATTTAGAATACAGCTGAGATACAATACAACAGCTCCCTTTTCCACCAACTTTTTCAACATTGCAGCCAGTTTTTCTGGGCGGAGTCAGTCCTTTCTAAGCCGCCTCCTCTTCTGCTGAATGTCCCTCTTTTAAAAGCGGCGTTGCAAGCTTTGTGCTACCGACCTCTGAGGCACGGTAAAAAAAAAAGTTTGATGTGAGGTTAAATGGAGATAAATATAACAAAGCCAGATAAAGTAATCTCATTTGAGTGTGTTTTGTCACAGTAAACAAAGTACCATCCATTAATTTGAACTGTTCGACGTTTGTGATGTCAGCAGGGCCACTTCCAGTTTTCTTATGTAAGATTCCCTTTCAGACGATTGGTATTCTACTTTAAGAAGAAAGGAGGCTAGATTTGTGAATCTAAAGCTTGAAATTAGAAAAACAAACATAGTTAGCTAACATGCTGGTGTAGACTCAGTCATCCTGGTCATGGTAACTCTCAAAGGTTTGAATCAAGGTAACTTCACTTCTTTTCTTTGTACTTCAAATCCAGAAGCATTTGACAAAGCGTTCTGGATTCTGGATTCATCGAAGTTCAGTTGAACCTGTGGCAGATATCTAGTTAACATTAATTCTTCAAAGGCTGGGCCTTCAGGAGAAACTGAGATGTGGGCAAAATTCTAATTTCTTATTTTGTACTTGCATATTTTCAAGTAAAGTCTCAGTAGTCATGGTTTTATAAGCTCAAAAATGTGTGTTAAAGGTCACGACATAGTTGATATGTGAGGTTAAGGTGTCAACAAATGAAGGCAGGTATTTATTTGTCCAGATACTGTAAATTATTGTTGCATATACTGTACATTGAGCCTACCCTTATAAGTTGTGGCCCCCTGGTGGCTACAAGGGTAAAGGTTCTCCTTTTAGTCCATACATCCAGAACTGTTGGAGATCTCATTACTTGGCAACCAGAATATGTTCTAGCAGGATATAAACAACCTTGGTGTCTCACCTAATCACTACACATAGTCTTCAGACGTGCTGCCAGTTGTGACTAATTCATATCATGACTGCGACTTAAGTTATAATTCATAAATCAGCCAGTGAAAACAAAAACACCATTCAGGTCACATCTGTAAAGAACGGACTTCGTCATGAAAAGATGCAGGAAGGGCAACCGTTGAGCCTGAGCAGCGCTGCGCTGTTGTGTTAACCCACACCTAAAACCCCGACGGTGAATTTGTTGCTTTAACCTTTGCTGAGTCGTCGTTTGTCTGAGCTGAGTAATGCGCTGCAGGGTCAGGCAGAGGTGGGGTTTCCCTGACTCCTCGCCCACCGTCTGCTGCTGATGTGGAGTTCGGAGGAAGCGAGTGGCGCCTGCACGCTCCCACATCACAACCGCCACGTGCTCCTCCTATTTTTAGAACCTGACAGGAAACGGCCGAGAAAAAAGGGTTGTCTTCAATGTGTCTTAATGCTTAAGACAGAGCAGACTGGATGGATGGATGGATGCATTTATGCCTTTAATCAAAAATATTCCACTGTGGGTGCGTTTACATGGGAAGTTTAATTCCTCTTTAATTCAGAATTAAAGTTAAAGCCGAATAAAAGTTACCATGTAAACACTTAATTCCATATGAAAATGTCAATTCCGAATTAAACTTAATTCCGAAGTAAGTGGCTGGTTTATTCCCATTTTAATTCTGCATTAAGTAATTCAGCGGTCATGTTTACACTCATTCCTCTTTAAATTAATTCCCGTCTTTCTGCGCATGCTAGTTCTCTTGCCCGTCTGTCGCGATAACGCTTATATTCCGCGCTGGGCTTGTTTTCAAAACGGCAGCACGCAGTAAACGTTGTTCAAGAGCAGAGACGATTTATTTAATAAATAGCTTGGAGGAACTGGAAATAATTAAAAGAACAGATGGCAGGAAACATAAAAATTGTGAGCTTTTCAAAGTTGTAGCGGCCAGGTTAAATGAAGGAGGTTTCACAGATAGAGACGCCACCCAGGTCAAATATAAGTGAAATGTTGTTGCTAATCGAGTTTGTTTTCTTCCGGTAGATGTAAAGACGTTCGCCCCCCCATCCAATCAGAACCCTTCCCAACCCCCAGACCTAAAGCGGAGTTGGATAAAGCCGAACTAACGTGTTTTCCATGTAAACCCTAATTCGGAATTACTATTTCCATGTAAACTCGAAGGAAAATAGTTTAATTGGGAATTATTTAATTCCTAATTTTAATTCCGAATTAAAAAACATCATGTAACCGCAGCCTGTAAGGATTTACAGGTTTCTACTTTGTATTCTACTTCGTCTAAATTAAATAAGAAATTGTTCATGATAACACAACCTTTTTGGATTTCCTTCCTTCGTTGCCAAGATGATTGATGCAGTGGCCTACAACTTCACTGCATTATTTACAAATGAAGAAATTTGTGAATCGACACGTTATTTACGCAGTGAATCTCATTTGTTTGACCTGTTCATGAATTTTATTTATTTATTTATTTATTTATTTATTTATTTAAAGGACCGTGTGCAGTGGCATTAAAAAGATGGCTGCACCAGATTTAGCACCAAGCTAATCACTGTGTAAAACCGATGGAACCTCCAGCTGCCTCCATCGCTCAGGAAACGTGCGCAATTACAGACGAATATCCTGAAAAGTGTCCAAGGATTCAGTCATTAGGTTGATTGTGTTAAGTATGTTTGGGAAATTTAAGATGAGGGATGCTTCTGGGTTTAAAGAAGGATAATTTGCAAACTTGGCATTCCTTCGTAACGATTTCAAGTCTGTTTACAAAAAAAAAAACGTGGTCGGTTTTTTAACGCCGCGTTGCTAAACCAGACTGACATTCGTGCCCCTGCAGGAAATCTTCCTTTGGCTCAGCTTCTTCTCATTAACTCCACCTCGGACATTGAGAGAGAGAGACCACAGCTTCTGTGGTCTCTCTCTCAAACCCACAGGACGCGTCAGAAGCGTTTCTGATGATTTTAAAAGCCTAACGCAGATGAATCTGTTTCCACACACTCCTCTGTCTCGGCGTGACTTCCCATTGGCTGCCTCGTCCTTTAGTTGGTGAAGCGCAGAACGTGTGAGATGGATGACACGTTAGCTTTCATGACAGGGGCCTCTGGACTTTTGAAGAGTTATTCAACATTAAAAGGGCCCCTCTTGTGTTACAGTGTGGGAGGCGGTTGCATCCTTGCCAAAAGTGTCCAAGATTTCTTTTTTCTTTTGCTGCAATCCTTTCCTTTTTTCCACTTTATTTCCTCAGTTTTTTTTTTTTTAAGTCACCCTGTGTCATCAGAGGTATGTGCTTTTATTTTTGTATTATTTTTGCTTTTCTTTTGCGTTTTTGAGGAGAAATTGATTGGCACAACAAACCTCTCTGAGTTTTTAAAACCACTGACCAACCTTCCTGGAAGGTCAAACTAATTTCTTCTCCCTCCAGAGGTCTTTTGTGCTCGGTTAATTCCTGCCCTCAGGTCTGACAACAGTTGACTTTGTACAAAAGCAAAACTTGAATGAATTCCTAAATACAACTCACCATTAAGTCAATGAAACCGGAGCTGGACAAACAGGCTCATTAAAAGTCTTGGCCTGTTGGAAAAAAACCTCTGACTGTGCATTTCTGGTGTTTAGATGAATTAGCGAGTCAGAAAAATGCAGCCTCACTTCCTGGGGCGCTGACGTTTAGCTCAATTTCCTAATAATAGACCCTAACTTTATTAGCTTACAAAGCTCTTGTTAAAAGTACATTGGCAAGACAAAATAAGTGAACCCTGCTGTATCAAACAACTTCTGCTGAGCTGACATGTTTTATCTGCATCATTAAAGTTTCACAAACAAATGCAAACTGTGTTAATTCAGTTGCTAGTTAGCCAGTCAGCTGTGTGTGATAGCATGTAAGCTAGCTGATACAATGGTGCTTTTACTGACGTGAGGCTTCTTCTGTGTTCTGTTTGCTACTTTTCTGTTCTAATACAAGAATATAGGTAATAGTTTGATTTTATACTACCTTTATTTTTAGCTAATCTGTCTCATTTTAGCAATTCCAGAACATTCCAGCTGTTTGCATCAGTGTTTTTAAAAACATTTTTTTCTAAAAGTATGCTGCAGATCAAGGCCACGTACCATTTGATTCCAAATTGTTTTTTGTTTTTTTATTTTCATAAATTTACAGGAGAATTTCCACCTTTGTGGAACCCAGTAAAGTGTGCGAGCGCCACTTTGTTGTTTCTGTCCACATACAGATAAACATGCTCGTTTTTCAGCTGCTTCTTTCGGTCCGGTTGGCTGAAATAATCTGTTAATATCACTGCAAAGTATGTGCAGCATTTAGGTTGTGGAAAGACAATTAAAAGGCCAAACGATATAATTAATGTACCTCGACTTCAGCTCCATTCATTGCAGTGGACGCTTTGGGAAGCTCATCCTTTTTCCAGACTGGAATTTTCTGGGCTGTGGAAGTTTCTAAGACCTGCCTTTTCCTCCTCCTGACGGCAGTTTCAGGGAATAATCATTGAGTCAGGTTAATCGTGGTTTTTCTGGCAGTGATACAATGTCGTCTTTGTGGTGGTGTGCTGTAAGAACCACTGTGTAATTATTTAATCCTTGGCTGAGTGTTGTTTTCTCTCTTCTTTTCTTCCTTTCTTTCTTTCTTTCTTTTTTTTTTTTTGTGGTTTCTGGCCCGCTGGAAAATAGTCCACTTTCCTTAAAATGTACCTTAGCAGTGAGAGCGAGTGTCATTGATTAATTTTTCCCTTTCCTGGACTAACAAGAATGTCGCAACACGATACAGGTTTTGAGGGTTTTATGAAATGAGACGCTGTTTGATTTAGAGAAGGTTAATTTTTCTTTAATTTATTCATTTCATCCAGAAATGGCCCTTTTTACCGTACGCACATGGATAATTTATCAACCCCTGAAGCATGTTGGCTCCAAAGCCTGGACTCTGGATTCGTGTCCCAGAGAGACTTTCGGGTACAAAATTGGTCCTTACATGAGACCTTCTGACCGGGAACCTGCCTCGTCAAAATAAATGACATGTGGGAAATTTGACTTGATGCACCCTATTTGCAAAAGCCAAGCAATCGTTCCCCAGGAGTTTCCAAATAACTTTTCACCAGTGTAGGAAGTGTCTTTATACATGAATATGGCCTCTTTTGACATTTTCTTTATAATATAACATCAGTCCAGCGTAGAGCCAAAGAATTCACTAGCAGTTTTAAAACTCTGACTTCATGTTTTACAAGGCAGCGGATTTGTATGAGTGCCGTGGGAACGGCTATATTGTCTCGTTAATATGAAGAGGATGAAGATAAAGAGTTAAACAACCAAGTCTGAACTCCATTCTGAGCTTTTTGAGCTCCCCAGGACTTTTAACTTTTTTGTTTTTGGCCTTTCACTTCACCGGGCTGGCAGAGGAAGGATTATTTTATGTCGGTGAGATTTGCTTGTTTTATTTTATTTAGTGGTTATTGACTTGATAATGATGCTTTCTTTATTAGTTCCCCTGTGACTGCGTCAACAGCAAAGTTGAAGAAAAGCTTTTTACAGTTTTTATTTTGCTCAGTACACCCTCCCTGGTCACTGAGAACCCAAAGGCCTTTATGTGTTAAGGGTGGGAGTGTGTATTTGTAACAAATGTTGAAAAAATATGAAATATTAACCAGGATTTTTCCACACTGAAATAAGAGGTGGAGGCGTTTTTCCCTGGCTCTGACAGAGAGCAGTGCAAAAGTTCACTCAGTTTTATTCTTTGATAAATACATTCTCCTCAGCAAATCCCCTCTACTGTTTGCACAACTGCAGCTGAAAATCCTCTAGGTGTGAAAGGGAATTTACGTTGATTGGTGTTCTTTGCTGCTGAAAAAAAAAAAAAAATCTGCGAATTGGAAATGGTTTTGGCCTCGGGTCTGAGTGATTAATGCTTGGCTGTGAAGGTGATTGGACACGCTCTGCTGACAATGCAAACACGCTATCCACTTTCCTGTCACCGCATCTTTGAGTGAAGCCCTTTGACGTCAGGCCATTTTGAGGCTTGTAAACTATAGACAAAGATCTCAGGGTCACCTCACAGCACCTGCACAATTCATCAGGCAACTTAATGAGGCAGAAAGTCGGATTTACAGTGAAAAATCTGACTTTATGACTTCCAGTGACGTTGCAAAGCCTCAGCTGTTGGGGGGGGGGGGGGGGGGGGGGGGGTATAAGATGGGAAAGAGATGCCAACAAATACAAAGACATTAGTTCAAAGAGGATGTCTTCTTTTAGTCTCAAAAGCAAAGTTACAATAATGGCAATAATGATAATGGAATACCTGTGTATGTGTATATACATGTATGTATGTGTGTATATATATATCAGGACTGTCATTAACGCGTTAATAACGTGTTAACGCAAATTCTGTTTGACGCCACTATTTTTTTAACGCAAGATTAACGCACACGCGTTTCTGTAAATATGACCCTCGGCCAATAAGTGTATTTACAGACATGGCGACAGAAAAGGGCCTTATGAACGGCTAGTTTAGCCTTAAGGTGCTGCCAGATGGGTCTGTTGACAAGAAAAGGTTACAGGTACCTCTGCTTAAGAAATTAATTGGTTCTGGAAGTAGTTTCGTAACCTGAAAATTTCATAAGTAGAGACGCGTTTTCCATGTAAATGCCCTAATCTGTTCCAAGCCCCACAAAATTTAAACATAATTTTTGTTATAATAGATTATAAATAATACATGAAATGACATGAAAACCTGTAAGAAATACATGTTAGAACTAGAAAAGCACCGCAGACCTCTGCTAGCGCAACAATTATTGAAAATTTGAAAGTGATCCAGAATCCAGGATTTCTCCCGGATCAGAACCAAAATGAAATCAGTTCTTCCTTTTCACATTTCCGACAACTCCTGAAAATTTCATCAAAATCCACCAATAACTTTTTGAGTTATCTTGAACACAGACAGACAGATAAACGCTGGCAAAAACATAACCTCCTTGACGGAGGTAAAAATTGTTTGTTTACTTGGTTGCTGGGTTACGCTCATACAGACAAGGGGCCCTCCTAGCCAATGGGATGCAGGAAGATGCTAAGCAATAGCCAATGGCAGAGCAGCTCGGACGCACAGCTTTCAAACCCAGATACAGAGCCGACAAGTAAATGAAATTTCTTTCGTAACAAGAGGCAACATTTTCCATTGAGGCATTTCGTAACCTGAAAATTTCGTATGTTGAGACATTCGTAAGTGGAGGTACCACTGTATTTGTATTGACTGTCGCTGTGAATTGAGTTACGACCGCAGGGCGCGGTAAAGTTAGTTTCACATATGACATTCATTTGGTTTTTTTCTTTAAGCTTTAATAGTGTCATGAAAACGGCACCAATTTCATCCAGGTTGGTATCATTTTGTACATATAAGTATGCCAGACATTTCATAAATCGGTATAGTTGATGGATGGATGGATGAACAGAACATTTTTAAAGTAATGCGATTTAATGTACGATTAATGGCGAGTTAACTATGAAAATCGTTCATAGTCGCGATAAAAAATGTATATATATATATATATATATATATATATATATATATATATATATATATATATACAGTCATGGAAAAAATGATTAGACCAGCCTTGTTTTCTTCAGTTTCTTGTTCATTTTAATGCCTGGTACAACTAAAGGTACATTTGTTTGGACAAACATAACGATAACCACAAAGATTGCTCATAAGAGTTTTATTTAAGAGCTGATATCTTACCATTTTCCATGGTTTTCTTGATTATAACCTAAATCACTTAAGTTTTTACATCAATAGCTATGGCGTTGTACTGCCAAAAACACTGCTTTTATGCATTCAGTGTTTTCTTTTCTGTCTGTTTTAGTCACATGATGACGTTTAGTGGTACCAGGTATTAAAATGAACAAGAAAGTGAAGAGAAAATGGTGGTCTAATAATTTTTTCCATGACTGTATATATACACACACACACATTAAAAAGGAAAAAAAGGAAGGTGCATCATGGGAGGTCCTGATAGCTGAAGGCTCTGCCTCCCATTCTTCTTTTGGAAACTCAAGGAACCACAAATAAGCCTGCAGTAGAGTAAGAGTAGAGTGCTCTCTAGGTATAAACGTAATTATGAGTTCTTTAAGAAAGAAACCATGAGTCCCTTAATGTGCAACGAGGAGAATTTTAAATTCTTTCAATTCTATCCCTGTTTCCATAGTTAGAATTATCCATAAAAGGAAAAACTGGAAGGTGAAGGTGTTACCCAATGAAAATCAATTAATTTTGTTTTTGTTTTATTTATTTATTTATCCTTAACATCACTGTCTCGTCATGTAATTTTGAAAAGACACTGATAACTTAATTTCAGGGTTAGCTTCAGAGTTGACTCGTCCTCTTTACGTTACCTTCAGCCTTATTGTCAGCCCCCTCTGGACCAGGACATTCCTATAAGACCTTAAATCCTCCGTGAATAAACTGACTTTGATATGTTTCTAGCGTCACTGACTTCCCGATGGCCTGTTTTTCATTCCTTTTTCAGCAAAGGCCGAAACACTTCCTTGAACATTCTCTCAAATCTCTTGGTAGCGCTCACCAGACGGAGGCCTGACAGCCGACACATTTGCACCGGCCGCCGCTGTGTGTTTATGAGGGCAACTGGAGAAGCAGGGAATCTGAGAGACGGCCGGGGACGTGGATCTGTATATTTAAAGATCTGAAATTCCACACGTTATTCCTGGATCCATATGCTGGGGGGCAGAGCTCTCAGGAGCTCCCCCACCACACCAGTTTCCTCTTTGAAACAAACAAGGCCCAGTTAGCTGTGCATGAAGAGGACGCTGTCAGAGACGATGAAGGTTTAGGTTCAACTCAGTTCAGCGAGTTTATTTGCAGTGTCAGTCCAGTTAAATACTGTCCACCGCCATCCAGTTATGACCCGGCTGTATCGTCCAATGCTAAGGAACCCAAAAGACTTCATGAGATGCCCACATTGATTCAGTGCCCTGTCATGAGCATGTGCAATATGACAATGGGAAGGAAAAGGTCTCTTGCAAAGGGAAGAAACTAGGGCTAGGCGATTTTATCGATTCAGCGATATATATCGATATTTTATTTCCGAGAGACTATCGATATTTCAGCCGCGGGTATCGATATTCTAAGCTCCCTTCAAATCCCCCGTGTCTCGCACGGGTGCTCTTCCTGCAAAGTGCCGTTTAGTCCTCCAGCCACTAGTCTCGCTGTAGAGCATTTCTAACAGGTTATCCAGAAGCTTCTTTCTCTTCCAGCTAGAGCTGAGCCAGTCAGGAGGATGGCGGCGAGTATAAACCCAGCGCCTGAGCGCTTAAAAGCAGATGTGTGGGAGCAGTTCGGGTTGAAAAAGAAAAACGAAAGCGAAGATTTTGACAAAAGTATGGCGGTTTGCAAGCTGTGTCACACAAACGTAAAGTACTCTGGAAATACCACCAACCTGCGAGGCGAGCCCACCTGAAATGTAACCACCCGGACAAGCTAATGCTAACTGAGAGCTAGCCAAACTTTATTTGTCAGGATTTGAGACCGTATTCAGTGGTGGAAAACGCCGGCTTTAAGGGCTGTGTTTACTCTCGCGGCAACGGGTCGCAGTTATCTTGTCCCCGGTATGACGCAGTTATTTTTTATATATATGAATGTTGAAGCGCGTCTGCGCTGTTATTCAACGCCACAACGGAGAGGGACAATCACGAACTAGCTAAACTTACTAAACGTATCTCTTGCGTTTTTCCACTCCTCACCGTCTCTTCCGTATCCAGACCCACATTCATCGCTGTCTCCCTCCATGAATTACTAGAATATGTGCTGTCTTTGTAGTGTGGAGAACCAGAATCGTACAGATGTGGGTACTTCCTCATTTCTTCGATGACGTGGATGTAGAATTGACCAATCAGAGGCCTCCTTTCTCTCCTCTCTGCGACGTTGTTTGCAGTCACCTACCTTTCAGTTCAGTTAATTCAAACAAATTGGAACACTCACAAGATGTCACCAAAATCACTTTGTCCTGTTAAAATCGTTCAGAAAATGATGTAAATGTATTGTTAGAAAAATATCGATATAATATCGTATCGTGAGCCAGATGTATCGTATCGTATCGTGAGATTAGTGTATCGCTACAGCCCTAGAAGAAACCTTCAGCAGGACCGGGCCCGTGAAGAGTGGCCCGATGCTCTCCAGAGGTCGGGATGCACTAATTAAATCAGGACGCAGGCAGCAATTGTTTCAAACCATTATAATTTATGATTTGAAATGATCCCACTGACTGCTGGTCAGTGCAGCTCTCAGATTTCTGGTGAACTGCTGAGGGTTTAGTAAATGAGCGACTCAGACAGGAGCGGGAAAAAGGGGAACACCCGTGATTTGCATGATGGTGTGAGATATTAGATGTCCGTTTCCGGCCCGCGGCTCACCAGCGCTCTTACATAAGCATAAACAACAGCTGTTGGTAACAGACAACATTAAGCCCAGCGGACGAGAAGACTTCGAATACATGATATCAATGCAGTCAAGCAGATTCCCTTTTCGTGTGTGTGTGTGTGTGTGTGTGCGCGTGCGTGTGTGTGTTTATGGGTGCACGTTTGTTTCATGTTGTGCCCATCGCTCGCTGCACATATGCTGTTCCTTTAGCGGCCCCTCGTCAGGCGCCACTTCATGTACTATATTTGAATCCACTCCCCCCCCCCGGCCTCCCAAAGTGCCTTTGGATCAAGGTGATCTACAGTATGTCCCTTAGGTGAGTGGGTTCAGCCAACAGGATGTGATGGCAGGCCCAGAATGCAACCGTAATCTTGCTTTCAGGTTTGGTTTCCAGATTCTTGCGTGCAGCGGTGGTTTCGTCTTACCTTTCGGGGCACGGACCACGACTGCTGCGACTGAGACTTTATCGGTCAGTTCGTCTCAGAACAGAAATTCTGTTCAGGTTCTTACAAATTAAACAGGTACATTTTGCTTTTTAAGTAACAGAGTACGTATGTATGAATTAATATTTTCGTGTCTGCAGTTATAACAAGTGCATGTTGGTGGAAATGTTTCCATTTTCTGCTTAAATGATGAATAGCTGCGGTTACATGATGTTTTTTTAATTCGGAATTAATAATTAGGAATTAAATAATTCCGAATTAAACTATTTTCCTTCAAGTTTACATGGAAATAGTAATTCCGAATTGAGGTTTACATGGAAAACACGTTTGTTCGGCTTTATCCAACTCCGCTTTAGGTCTGGGGGTTGGGAAGGGTTCTGATTGGATGGGGGGGGGGGCGGACGTCTTTACATCTACCGGAAGAAAACAAACTTAGCTAACTCGGTTAGCAACAACATTCCACTTATTTTTGACCTGGGTGGCGTCTCTATCTGCGAAACCTCCTTCATTTAACCTGGCCGCTTTGAAAAGCTCACAATTTTTATGTTTCCTGCCATCTGTTCTTTTAATTATTTCCAGTTCCTCCAAGCTATTTATTAAATAAATCGTCTCTGCTCTTGAACACCGTTTACTGCGTGCTGCCATCTTGAAAACAAGCCCAGCGCGGAATATAAGCGTCATCGCGACAGACGGGCAAGAGAACTAGCATGCTCAGAAAGACGGGAATTAATTTAAACAGGAATGAGTGTAAACATGACTGCGGAATTACTTAATGCGGAATTAAAATGAGAATAAACCAGCCACTTACTTCGGAATTAAGTTTAATTCGGAATTGACATTTTCATATGGAATTAAGTGTTTACATGGTAACTTTTATTTGGCTTTAACTTTAATTCTGAATTAAAGAGGAATTAAACTTACATGTAAACGCACCCAATATCCTTTAAAGCAGGACTTTCTCTTAACGTAGCACATTGTCTAGCGCTTTGGGTCCCCCTAACGGTGACACCGCTGTCTAGAATATACCTTTGTTTGCTCTACTCCTTTTCTTTTCTGTCATCACTCTCTTTGGCATCTGCGTTGCCTCTGCCGCTGTAGCTATGTGTGCTAGCTCCGTCGTCGTTGACGTGTGACAGTGCCGTTAGCGAAACGCAGTTGCCCGGCCGGCGCGGGGGCAGGAGCTCGCCTCGTCTGGTTTTTTGCTCGTAGCAGGCACAGATGATCACATAAGCAAATATTCCTTCAAAGTGAAATTGAAATGGATATTTTAACACGAACAAAAGTCCTTTTGTCCTGCAGTAATACGGTCCAGTTCAGTGTTTTCTTTTTTTTTTTCAGTGTGGAAGTTGTTGCCTGTACGTAGCTCCTTTATTTTAACGCTATGTGCTCCACGACAGGCAGCGCGCCATGTGTTCTTTGATAGCAGGAAACGGTATGCAGGGGTATACCGCTGAACCACGCTGTAACTCAAGTCGCTGTGCTCTCTGTTGGCAGGTCGTGGTAGGTTTTGTGTATGTGTTGAACTTTGCTGTCAAATTTGGGATTCAGAGATACTGTGTGTGACAAAGATACTTTCCAACATTTTCATCAGTAGATTAACACACAGTCATGTCAAATAGAAAAACCTCTCCTACTCACCCGTCTTTTCATCCTGATTTTTGGTGTGTATCAGTGTGTGTGTGTGTGTGAATAAAGAAGTCTTACTATTACATAAACATGACAACATGATCAAACATAACTTTTGTCATTGTGACATTATTTATTTATTTTTTTTAACAAAAATCAAAACCAAAGAGAACAACATTCATGATGGGAACATCACCTTCACCGATGTTTCTCCAAACACCCTGCAGGGCAGAAAGACCAGACAACTCCAGCTTGGTGTCATCTGTCCGTTGGACTTTGTTCCAGAAGTGGTTTGTGAACCTCAGTCGTGCTTCCATGTTCTTTTTGGACAGAGGAGGTTTTCTTCTGGCAGCCCTTCTAATCAAACCATACTTGTTCAGTTTTCAACTATTCTAATTGTGCCGTCATGGACTTTAACATTTAACAGGCTCCAAAAAACGCCTGTAGGCTTTTTTTTTTTGTATTTCTTCTTTATTGTTCTCAAACTTTTAATTCTGCGTACCACCTGAGACACTGTTCAGCTCTCTGAGTACCACCATGATGACCAATTTTAAAATATAGCCATATATACCTTCTCAATTAGCTTTAAATTCACAGGAGAGATCTTTATTCCTTATTGTGGTTATTTATTGTTACCCGAATTTCATCTGAAACGTATTTATAATGCATTATATGTTTCCATCCATCTATTATCTATACCCGTTTCATCCTCTGAAGGGTCAGGGGCAGGGGTACACCTGGACAGGTCGCCAGTCCATCGCAGGGCCACATGCAGAAAAACAACCACTCACACTCACAATCACTCCTACGGGCAATTTAGAACCACCAATTAACCGGACATGCATGTCTTTGGACTGTGGGAGGAACCCGGAGTACCCGGAGTACCCGGAGGAAACCCACGCTAGCACACAGAAAGGCCCCTGCCGAGGTTCGAACCAGGAACCTTCTACCTGTGAGGCAACAGCGCTAACCACCGCTATCCCCCGCGTACCACCGGAGAGGGATCACGTACCACCAGTGGCTCGCATACCACAGTTTGCACACCACTACTTTATTGGATTTCTCTGAGCATTGTCTGACCCTAGAGTGAGTTTGCTCCACTTGTGAATAGTCTTCCTCACTGCAGAACGCTGGGTTTTACAACCCTTTGGCATTGATGTGCAGCAACTAGGGATGCACATTTTGTTTCTTTTTTTATGACCGTTAACCGACGCCCTTTAACGATTAATAACCGTTAACCGATAAGTCCGGGAGGGTTGGCTGCCGCGATGTTGCGCGCGTTGTCGTGGACGCATGCGGACACTTCCCCGTGTATACTCTCGCAGCAATGTGCCGCCGTCACTTTTGATTTATACCAGCGCGGTCTCCGCTATGTTATTCCACGCCACAACGCAAGAGCGACAATCACAAACTAGCTAAACTTACTAAACGTATCTCTTGCGTTTTTCCACTTCCTCACCGTCTCGGCCGTATCCAGACCCACATTCATCACTATCTCCCTCCATGAATTACTAGAATATGTGCTGTCTTTGTAGTGTGGAGAACCAGAATCGTACAGATGTGGGGTACTTCCTCATTTTTTCGATGACGCGCTCTTTTCTACGTGGATGTAGAATTGACCAATCAGAGGCCTGTTGCACCTGTCGACACGCCCCCATGAGTTGATTGAATTAAAAAAAGCTTAAAAACAAAATTGACCGTTAGTATTAATCGGTTAGAGTTACTGTTATCGGTTAACGGTTAAACGGTTACCACGTGCATCCCTAGCAGCAACAATAGCTTCCCTCAGAGCAATGCTTATGTCTGTCCCTCTTGGCATTGTCCTAACACACACCTGAAAGCTCCAGACTACCAAACTGATAAGTCTGCTTTTATAAACGTCTGCACGCCGACTGATGATCAATTTCATCAAGAGCCGATAATTACATTTGGAACAGAATAAATTCTGTTCTCAGGAGAACTCACAATAAACAAAGCTGATACATTTAGTCTAATACAACGTTCAGTTCTACAATCAAATTTACAGTGAGTAAGATTTCAATAAAAGTGTGGTCAGAGTAACCATTGGGTGAAAATCGGACTCTGTGATGGCCCTGATGAAGATGAGATAAAGATTCAGTAAAACAACATAACGAAGCAGTCGCCTCGTATTTTTGCTGTCGCATTTGTTTACCGCAAGTCTACGAGATAAAATCAGCACATGCAAACCATTCCAGCTGTGAGAACCACTCCTTCAAAAACAACAGGAAAAGAAATAATAATGCTCAGGTCCAAGGGAGGAAATTTGACACCCCGTCTGCATCAGTGGTTATTTCTGGCTGCTTTTGACTTTTACAAAAGCAAAAACCTTCATCCATACTGTTCCGCTCTTAAAGCTTTGTCTTTTCCTTTTTTTTTTTTTGGATGAAACAAATTAGACGTTTTGGTTGGCTCTGAATAAGTTCCTGTTTCTTCTCAATATTCCAACTGCTTTTCACGTTATCCAGGTACAAAGTGACCGTAGACCTCCAGGTGAGGATGGACCGGTCCGAGCAGCAGACTGAGCCCTGCCTGAGGAGATAAAGCTGGGATTTGATTTGACATTTCACAGACGTGATTTTTTTCTCTACCTGAGTGCGATTGACGTAACAACAACTTTGGTGACCCACGTCTGGTTTCAGCAGTAATTGATTTTGTCGGCTCGCTCCCAGTTCTCTCGTTGTGCTTGTGAAAAGGTCAGAGGGAAACACACTGGTTTCTGTGAGAAGCCTGTTTTATGGCGCTGGGAGGGAGTCATGGGTCGGCCGTCAGCGTCTGAGGGACTGGATGTGGATCAGTGGGCAGACTGGTTGGTCATCGTTCACCTGGAGGGTCAGCGGTTTGAACTCTGCCCCACCACATGTTAAACTGTCCCTGGGCATCGAACTCCACCCCCCACATCACCCCCCATGTGTGGCTGTAATAACAGCATTATACATACTATTGATGCCAAAGTGACTTTCATCAATACTTTTTTGGAGATGATGCACCGCCAATTTCGTGACAACTGGTAGAAGTGCCTCAGAGTTTGTTTTGCCACGTTTTATGTAAAAAATGTAACTGTAAGACACATTGGCTGCGGTTACATGATGTTTTTTAATTCGGAATTAAAATTAGGAATTAAATAATTCCGAATTAAACTATTTTCCTTCGAGTTTACATGGAAATAGTAATTCCGAATTAAGGTTTACATGGAAAACACGTTTGTTCAGCTTTATCCAACTCCGCTTTAGGTCTGGGGGTTGGGAAGGTTTCTGATTGGATGGGGGGGGGCGGACATCTTTACATCTACCGGAAGAAAACAAACTTAGCTAACTCGGTTAGCAACAACGTTCCACCTATTTTTGACCTGGGTGGCGTCTCTATCTGTGAAACCTCCTTCATTTAACCTAGCCGCTTTGAAAAGCTCACAATTTTTATGTTTCCTGCCATCTGTTCTTTTAATTATTTCCAGTTCCTCCAAGCTATTTATTAAATAAATCGTCTCTGCTCTTGAACACCGTTCACTGCGTGCTGCCGGAATATAAGCGTCATCGCCACAGATGGGCAAGAGAACTAGCATGCGCAGACGGGAGTTAATTTAAACAGGAATGATTGTAAACATGACCGCGGAATTACTTAATGCGGAATTAAAATGGGAATAAACCAGCCACTTACTTCGGAATTAAGTTTAATTCGGAATTGACATTTTCATGTGGAATTAAGTGTTTACATGGTAACTTTTATTCGGCTTTAACTTTAATTCTGAATTAAAGAGGAATTAAACTTCCCATGTAAACGCACCCATTGAGGGAATAGAATTGTGATTATGAAGCCATTTGATTTGAGAAATGTGGAATCAGAGGAAGTAAAATTTATTATTCTCCTTTTAATACCCATAATGTGAGGATATTTTTTTTCTAATTACACTACCCCTACTAGCCCGCTGGCTGTCAAACTTGGAAGTTTTTTTCCACATGACTTTCACAGGGTGTCCGCGGGGTTTTAAAAAGTATTAAAAAGTGATAACAAAAACGCAAAATTTAATGGCCCCTAAAAATTTGGTCAAAAGTTATTATTTTTAAAGAATAGGTATTATATTTTTTCTTTTGGGCAATGACTGGTTTCATTTTGATGAAATAGGCTCAATAAAATAAATAAATCCTTTCTTGCTTACGGCGCTACTTCAAAAACGAATCTGTAATATGAACTTGATATTGACGTCATATCAATGCATTTTATTCATTGATCGATAGAAATCTGAAATCATCCTGCCTAGCTAAGTCCAAGTGGCATACTACTCAGGTCGCACATGAAGTCAGAGAAACACATGAGGGGAATGCACGGTCGTGGGCAGCAACAGTCAATCACCTCGACGGCTAGCATAGCTATAGCACTAGCGCTAGTGCTATACCAACGACCACACCACCGCAGCTGCACGAGCAGACCAGACCCGTGGACCCGACTCAAGACTTAAGGATTGTGATGGGAGGCAACGCCACGCTTCGGGCGGAGACTCTGTGATGCCTTAACACGGCTACAAAGCACCAGTTCCTGGACTCGAATCAGGGAATAGGGGAACTATTTGGCGCCATGTTCCCTGACTCCGATGTAGCCAAGTCGTTCACCTGCGGCAAGGACAAAACTGGTTACATTATTCGATTTGGCCTCGGGGCATTTTTTAAAAAGGAAGATATGCATTGCGAAATATGCAACCGAGTCTCTCGATGTCGTGGTGGTTGTAAAAAAAAATCTGAAGGTATTAAAAAAAAGGTATTAAATGGTAGTAAATCCGACTCAAAAGATTGCTGTATATACCCTGTTTCATGATTTAAAAAAATTTGTCATTTGCAGTTGTAAATATTGGTCAGTGAAGTGTGGCTGCCAGTCATGGACGCCTCTCATAACTAGACTCAGTTTCATATTTTCACCTTAACTGGTTCTTAGGATATTGATATGTGTGACGTCTAGCTTTCCCCCTACCAATGAAATTTGACCACATTTGGAGTGCTTACAAAGAACATTGTTCTGGCTGCTATTGCTAAGTTTAATTAACTTCAGTTCTTTACATCACAAGATACAAAATGAGTAGTGTCTTTGAGGCGCATCAACAAGGTTGGTTGGCGTGTAGGTTTAAAACACGAGGTCCAGTAAAATTCCTTTTAATAAACTATTCATCAGCATTGTCAGTAGGTGAAGTATTGCAAGTTTTATGTGAATGTCTTCATAATAACTCTTTTTATACATTTTTACAGACATTTTTTTTCTTTTATTTTGGAAAGATTTTTTGAAAAGATTAATTGTGGAAATTGGCAGTCATGAGCGGGTTTGATTTGGGAGCTTTAAATGAATTATATTTTTCAGAAGGAAAAACAGAGTATTAAACAAAAAAGTTTTATTCTGTTTAGCCTCGTACTTTTTGAGCTGCGAGCCAAGATGTAGCTCTTGTTATACCGCCCCCTGGAGACCTATTATGGCATTTCTAAATGTCTAGGATCATATACCAGGCTTCTTGTTTGTTTATTGAACAGATTTTGCTGTCCAAACAGAAAAAATAGAGAATAATAATAATCCTTAGAAAAACAAACGTAACTTTGCTTACGCCCTACCTGTTTAAGGGTTTAAGGTGTTTGGTTGGCGCATCAGTGTGGTCACTTTGAACTGTGAATATGCTGTGTTTTAAGTTCAAATGAGGTCTTTTTTTTTTTTTTCCAACCAATAAATCCAACTCGGTAAATCAGTGAATCCTCGATGTGGCAGGATATTTGAAATGTTACTTCTTCTTCGGAAGCCTGCGTAGCAGATTTATGGTTAAAGCGTGCAGTTGAGTTGGCAAAGTAATTTTCCACAGGAGCAAGAACTGTAGACTCACCTGCCGGTTCTCATCCCCGACAGAACGTATGGACTCTGGTGCATCTGAAGTGTGTCTGAATTATCTTTTTTTTTTCTTCTTTTTTTGTCGTTTTGAAAGGAACCGACACCGTTGTTCAAAGACCTAAGCAGATTTTCCTCATCCCACCTCCTCAAGGTCCGCCTCCATTAGCCAATCTACTGAGGTGCCTTTACGGTTTCCTTCATGACAGATGTGATGAAAATGAAATCTAGATTTTAAAGCTCAAGTTCCCGAGAACAAAAAAATCAAACCAAGATATTCCATTATCTGGAAGCCAAAGTCAGCTGGATGTGAAATCAAAGCACATTTTTAAACAATTATCCTTCACGGACCAAAACGACACATGCACATAAATCTTCACACACTTCACATCCTTGATCTTGGAGCTCAAAAGAAACGGATTATACGTAGAGAAACCTTTTTCTTATTTTTTTGCAGTTTAACAAAAACAAAATACTGTAATGTGAACATTTACAAATACAGTCATGGAAAAAATGATTAGACCACCCTTGTTTTCTTCAGTTTCTTGTTCATTTTAATGCCTGGTACAACTAAAGGTACATTTGTTTGGACAAACATAACGATAACCACAAAGATTGCTCATAAGAGTTTTATTTAAGAGCTGATATCTTACCATTTTCCATGGTTTTCTTGATTATAACCTAAATCACTTAAGTTTTTACATCAATAGCTATGGCGTTGTACTGCCAAAAACACTGCTTTTATGCATTCAGTGTTTTTTTTTCTGTCTGTTTTAGTCACCTGATGACGTTTAGTGGTACCAGGTATTAAAATGAACAAGAAAGTGAAGAAAAAATGGTGGTCTAATAATTTTTTCCATGACTGTATGTCAGTAAGTTATATTTTGAATTAAAAAACATGCAGTAGATACACTGCAACATTGATTTCTCCATAAGTTGCTTCCAGAATGAATAAAAAGATTGTTTCGTTGATTTTACCCAACAGGATTAGTCCTGGCATCCAGTTGCGGTGACTCCCATTGATTTGTTGAGTCTAGTTTTTTGCTGAAGGTCAACATGTGCAGCAGACTCAGGTAGAGACGTTTATGACTCTCGTCACGAGCATGAATGAACATGGGAGAAGTTTTTTGCATTAATGCGTACTGGGCGTTGTGGAAATTCCTCCCAGTTCGTTCTTGGCTCTACCTCCCAGATGATGATGTCTCAGCTAACATCTCCCCCTTAAGCTCTCTCACTTTCCCTCCGTCAATCCCAGGATTGATTGGCAGGCAGAGAAACTCACGGGTTGTGGCCCGTGAAAGCCTGTAAAGTGTCGGGGCTCGCTGCGGCGGTCCCACGGGACCTCGTGTGGGGCTTTTCAGATCGATGCCGACCCAAACTGCTGAAAGTGATACTGCGGTCGATGCTTTGATGATCTAAAATACGTCTCTGAACACTTCACCCAGCCTGGCTGTGAGGAGGATCGGCTCTCATGTCTCTTTACTGGTTAAAGAATTTAAATGTATTAAAATGGGTAACTGGACCTACTTTGAGTGCCCAGACTAGTTTAAAAAACAGACTGGGGCCCATAATTCCCAGTCTGTGCTGTATGTGATGTACACTTTGATCAAATATTAAATCTTTTCTCTCTCTCTCTCTCTCTCTTGCAGGACCTCCAGTAAGTAGACCAGATGACTTTTGTGACCTGGGTGTGGTAAAGTGACTAATTTTTGTGAATTTTGGAGTGAAGTAGAAGAATTCAAAAGTCCCCTGGAACAAATACTGATAATCTCGTTGGGATGCAGTGCTAATCTCTACATTATTTGTTTTTTTTTTGCTTTTTTCTCCATTATGAGCCAAATATACGCCCTACCGTCCTTTAAACCTGTCCACATGGCGGGCACAGTTAAATAATGTTTTAAAGATGGTTAACACAAAAAGGGTTCTGTCTTTGAAACTGTTTCCATCCAGATTAATGACTTTAACGTTGCCAGTAGGTGTGAGCGTAAGCGTTAATGGGTGGGTTTCAGTCCTGTGATTCACCAGTGACATTCCCAAGATGCATCCTTGCTCTCGCCCACCGAGCAATAGGATACGCTTTAGTCCAACTGACGTCTGCACAGGAAAAGTGAATCACACTTTCAGTTTAATGCAAACAAAGTTCAAATCACAATTTAGTTTAAAAGGAAACCCTCCTGACTTCTGTGCCTCTGTGGCAGATGAATTAGGAACACTGCTCCAAACATCTGGCTACTCTGGCTACTATGACTTTGACTTTTGTGCAGCGGTGTCAGTTTTTGCATCACCTCTGCCAAGTGTCCCTCCCTGGAAAATCTGAGGGAGTTCCTACACTGGAGATATTAAAGTAAGAGAGCGAGTAAGCGGTCCGACAGTACTTATTTGTGCTCTGTGCAGGACCTTCTCCTGAGAATCTGACCACATTAGACACAGTTGCAACCAGAACTTTGCACACAGTTCAGGACGTGAAACCTTCTTTTACGAAACTAACCTCGAGAAATGTTTCTTGTTTGAAGAAATGTTTCTTGTTTCTTTGTTAACTTTTAGATAATGATTTTTAGGGGTGCACGATAACTATCGGGCAGATAACAGGAAATTATGACGTCATCCCGATAAGTCCGATATCACGACGAATAGCCCCGATAACATTACGTATATTTCTGTCAACACAGCAGTGTCTCGCTCCCTCTGAGCCTTGAATGACCAGCACTGAATGTTATGTTCAAGTAAGGTCGGCATAATCAGAAAAACGATTACTCAATAAAGAAAATCAAGAATACCCCCTCATGCCAGAGAAAACAACTCGTTAACTCGGTCATAATTTTGGTAGTTGCGGACTTGAATTGATATTTGCAGTATTTTCCCACATGTTACACATAAAAAAAAGAAAAAAATAGAAAAGGCTGAAAAAAGAACGACTAGCAAACGAGGGAACGTCGGAATTTACGTTACACCTTGAATGCAGCATGCAGCATTGCGCTGATCACAACAAACATGGCGGCGCGGAACTTGGTTAAAGTTTCAGAAGAAGATAGTTTGGTGGTTATTTGTGACGAATCCTCCTGAGTGAATTCTACGAGGAGGGGAAGCACAAGCTTTAATACGTAAAACCTGATCAGACACCTACAACATAACAATCACTTCCATGGAGTTTTGAAATCGCGCTAACGTGAGCTAATGGAAGCTAACGGAAGCTAATGCTAACATGCGCAAGCCAGCAGCAGTCTCTCCTCTCCCTCATTCCTCTCATCTAAAGCTTCCATGAGATTAAAATATAAAAACTACTGAACCTGATTTACTTTAATTAAAGGTATTAATTTAAATGGAACCACAAGCCAAAATCCTTTTAAATGTTAATCTTTTTCAGTTAGTAATTCTGATGCATGTATTTCCATCAGTTCAAGGAGCCTTTATTTTTTATATCAGTCAGTAATGAACCTTATTTAAGTTAATGTGAGATATCAAATAGGTTTGTTTGATAGCTTTAAGAAAATGTTTGAGAGGCTTGACAATAGTTTTTCATTGGAAAAAATTAATATCTGTTTATTTAAAGAGTCAAAACTATTTTTGATTTTGTTCATAGTATTGATGTAATGATCTTAGGTATATGTGTGTGTTATCAGTTATCGGTATCGGCCTTTAGGAGCTGAAAGTTATTGGTTATCGGTATCGGTTTTAAAAAACAGTTATTGTGCATTCCTAATGATTTTATTACCTTCTTCAAAGTCATAAGTTGCCATAGACTGAACTTACTGTGGCCTTAAACAGCCTGGAGATTTTTTTAAATGATGTTTTGGCAAGAGAATCTTCTGATAGACTAACTGACATCATTTGGGTTAATTAGAGACAAACGTGTGGGTGTAGTTTAAGGGAAAATCAAAAGACTTCAATCAAAACTTCAGGAGAAGAATAGTGAATGTTCAGAGTTGTGGCTCATCCATGCGTACAGCTTCCAGCTGTCTGAAGATCCTACGTTCGTCTGTTCAAACAATAAAAGACGGGAATAAATGGCCCTCAGGAAAGAGATGGCTTTGTGTCCTGTAGATAAACGAGATTTGGTTTCAGTGTTTAAATGAACCCCAGAACAACAACCAAAGACTTGGAAAATATTCTAGATAAAACCATGAAAATATCATTATCATCACAGAAAAACACTTTCGTATGAACATGAATATAAAGGACCTGCAGTGAGAGAAAGCCACTGCTCCAAAACCACCATAAAAAAAAACAGATCACAGTTCTGGAGGTGTGTCATGAGTGCTAATGAAATTCAAATTAAACTTTGTAAGTAAGGTTGTAAGTGTCCGTTCGCGGTTCACCGTTCCCCGTATACTCCCCGCATACTCGCGATTTTCCTCTCAAAGTTTTTTTTTTCATAATGTATTTGAATTTGTGGTAGCCCCGGCAATTTCGTGAATTTCTTAGGCCATTTTTTTTTAGCCAAAAAAAAAAAAACGCTCACATTCACCCTAACTGGTAAAAACAATTTTAAAATAACAATGTCAGTTAATATGAAATAAAGAATTAGAAAAGAGAGCAATGATACAGTATCTAATTTCCTTAATTACCTTGAGAAGGCCGGACAAAAACCTAAACAAGTAAAATTATTATTATATAGTATTAATAAGCATATTTTAGAGTATATAATATCATACATAGGCCTTTTAAAACTGCATCAATAATTAACAGATTTTTGGGATCCGCGGGGGGAGGAAGGAACGTAACCCCACGAATAATAAAGGTAAACTGTAGCCCCACTAATGATGATGTGGGGCTACTTTAGGTATGTTGAAGTAGCATCTCAAGACAAAAGCTAAGAAGTTAAATCTTGGCTGTGGATGGGTCTTCTAGGTGATAATGACCCCAAAAATACCTCGAAAATGTTTAAGGTATCGGAGTGGCCATCACAAGGCTGCCCAAAATGTTTGAGCCGAGTTCAACAGTTTAAAGGCAGCTAAACCAAAGAGTAACCAAGCGTATGTAAACATCTAACTGTGAAGAAAACATCAGAAAGTAAAAAATCAAATCAAAGAAACAATGAACTTTTTGTCTTTTAGAATCAGTTTCCTCGGGGTAAATTGTTTTTGCAACAACCCATGAAACCCTTCTGTTTCTGGGAAGTTAGCCTTAAGGTAAACTTAGGTTTAATGTTGCGTGCAGGAGCTCCATGAGGAAATGTCATGTTTCAGGACGGCGTTATCCATCCCGTCTGTGGACCAGTTCTTCTTATTTTCACACGGGACCGGTTCCCATCACAACTGGGACGAAACGGCGCAAGCTGAGTTGAGGATGATGTTCATCGCGGCGTTCAAAGTGGCCTGGGACATCTCTAACCTGATATCAAATTAGCCTCTGCAGCCATCCCTTGAAACTGACTTTAATAATTTTTTTTAGATAGTCAAAATTACAGTCTGAATAATATCAGTATAGATCACTTTCCAGCTATCAGTGAAAACATCCAAACATGTAAGGCCAGCTCAGTCAATGTCAAACCAGTATTAAACCACACTTACCAAAATACGGTAGTCTTTTCAGCTAAAATGCTTTTTCTTCGTAAACATGTCCAAGCTGAGCTAGCTGCTTCTACTAGAACAACATCAGTAAAAACGGAGTTAATTAAACCTCTCGGCAGTACACCCCAAATCACTTCTTATTGAGCAGAGAAGTACCCAAGAGGCCATCCATCCCACGTACGATTACCATATACACCCCTCCCCCCCCGTGCCCCCCTCGTCTTCCCATTCATTCAGCAGCACTTCGCCAAATGGGAGCCACATGTTGGAGGGTTACTGTGTAATTCAAGTGAAGGGTTCCTTCCGGTACCGGCTGACCTTTGCCCCTTTCAGACGCTCCCCAGAGAGCCAGCGGCTGACGGGCCAGCGGCTGACGGGCTAGCGCCTACGTGCAGCGTGTTCACACTCGGCACCTGGCAGCGCACCTTCATGCACTGATTTAGAAGAAAATGACTGTAAATATGACTTGTCAGGTACCAACATAGCTATCGCTGTTTACAGTCTTGTGCAAATTTTAGTATCCCTCTTTTAATCCTGATTTTTTTTTTTTTTGTGCATACTAAAAATCATCTGATGGGAGACGGACTTTAGACAAATACAACCTCAAATAAACAGCACTTTTCACCTTGTCATTGTCTATTTAATAACAGTGTGAATAGAAATGGAAATTAACTTATTGTTTCAACCCAACATTTCAGTCTGGTTGAGTTCTGGAATTTGATCAGAATTTTTCTCACCATTCTGATTAGGGATGCAGATGGTTAACCGTTTAACCGTTAACCGATAACAGTAACTCTAACCGATCAATACTAACGGTCAATTTTGTTTTTAAGCTAAGTAATTCAATCAACTCATGGGGGCGTGTCGACAGGTGCAACAGGCCTCTGATTGGTCAATTCTACATCCGCGTAGAAAAGAGCGCGTCATCGGAAAAGGTTGATGGTTAGGTTAAGGTGTTTTTTACAGTATAAATTAGTATTGCTAACAATGGTTAGCAGCATCAATGGCTAATCCGACATTTGGAAAAGCTTTTGGCATTTTTGTTTTATCAGTTTTTTTTCAAACATTCATGTTTTTATTAGTGTCACAACTGAAATGCAGTCAACTTATATGTGACAACATTCTGACTTCTGAGGTAAATAAAAATGCAGCATTGTCTGCTGAAAACTAAAAAAACATTATATTTTGAAATAAAGAAAAAAAATCTTACTTATATTTTTTACTATAGTCAAAGAATAAGACGGGCAGCTTTTACTATGAAAGCAGGGTTTTTTTCTGTTGATCATCTGCTTTTCCAGTTGCTAGCCTTTCAGTGTTTATATTGCAAATAACTACTGAGCATTTTAGCAGCCAAGAAACTCAGAAGACGATGGTGAAAACCAAATTAAAGTCAAAAGAGATTTAATATTGGGCTTAAATTCTTCAAATTTGCGGTTAATTGATCAAGGTAGAGCTATTTTAAAAATTCATGTGACGTCCTCGGAGCTTGGGGCTTTTTTTTCCACCTCCACCAAACTTTATTTATAACACAGGCAATATACAAAAGCATAAAACCCATTAAAAACACATAAAATAACAGTTCAGGGTCCTTTCTGAGTCACATTAAACTTCAGATTTTTTATTGCATGCATGAGGAAGTACCCACATCTGTACGATTCTGGTTCTCCACACTACAAAGACAGCACATATTCTAGTAATTCATGGAGGGAGATAGCGATGAATGTGGGTCTGGATACGGCCGAGACGGTGAGGAAGTGGAAAAACACAAGAGATATGTTTAGTAAGTTTAGCTAGTTCGTGATTGTCGCTCTTGCGTTGTGGCGTGGAATAACATAGCGGAGACTGCGCTAGTATAAATCAAAAGTGACGGCGACACGTTGCCGCGAGAGTAAACACGGGGAAGTGTCCGCATGCGTCCGCGACAACGCGCGCAACGTCGCGGCAGCCAACCCTCCCGGACTTATCGGTTAACGGTTATTAATCGTTAAAGGGCGTTGGTTAACGGTCATTAAAAAAAATCCAAAATGTGCATCCCTAGTTCTGATGTAGATGTTGACAGATGATTTGTCTCTAAAATACTCAGGTATACATGGCGGGCCGGGGTGTCCAAATCAAATATTTTAGATGTTTTCCTGCCACAACACACTTGATTCAAATGACTGGATCACCACCAGCTGGTCATCCAGGTCTGTTAACGACCCGTTGGTTTGAATCAGGTGCGCTGAAGCAGGGAAACGTCTAAGACATGCAGGACAGCAGCCCTCCAGGACTGGATTTGGACACCCTGACACAAGGGGATCATGGTCAACTCAACTCATGTAGCTGCAAAACAAACCGAAATCCATCATCCCTCCACCACCGTGCTTCAAAGCTCTTTCTGCTAAAACATTTTGTTTGGTTTTCTTCCAATATGGCGCTAGGAATCGAGCCCACACAACTCCACTTTGGTCTCATTGTCCACAGGGCATCATTCCTGAAATCTGGCCTGTTCAGATGTAGGGTTTTAAACCTCACACCAACCAAGTGGTACTGTGGACCCACACCAGCCAAACAAACCAGACTTTAGGCGTCAGTCATGCTGCAGGACTTTGCAGATTACCTTCTGACAACCGAAAGAGACATGCTTGTTCAGGTTGTCATGGAGTTAAACTTTGAACATATTCACTGAGGTCTGTAGGTAGATGTAGGGTCTAAGATGTATTAGGGTTTATTATTATTATTATTATTTTTTTTATTATTTCCCTGGTAATTTCACAGTCTGACCTTGGTCTAGATTTGCTGGGGCATCCACTCCTTGAAAAAGCTTTCTTGAATGTTGTCCATTTGTGAATAATCTCTCTTGGTGTTGAAATCCAAATAGTTTGGGAATGGTTGTATAATCCTCTCTAAGTTGATGTAAAGAAACAATTGCTTCTTTAAAACCATAGCTTGGATATAGGGTTTATACATCATGGCAGATGTGTGTATTCTGATATTATTGCTTTAGAAAGCGCTATAGAGTTTGGGACTTATGTTTCCCAAATGTTTGCGCGCAACATATTTTCACAGATCACTGCAGCCCTGAAGACGTTTTCCTGAGGGGTTGCATTTGAGAATGCAAATGTTGCCAATGTTCGCGCTGGACTTTTTTTGTTGGTTTTTATCCAGACGGCTCCCTAAGTCTGTAAAATAACAGAGTGAAACCATGTGTGAATATAGTATATCATCCTGCAAAGCATTCACAGAGGGCGAGGATGTTGGCTGATCAGCTCTGTGCTCCTCTGCTGACCTCAATATTCGCTTATTCCAACGATTCATGCAGGATACAGTTGTGTGCAGAAGTTAGTACCCTTCCTTTAGTCCTCTGTTGTTGTTATTGTTGTCTTTTCTTTGTGCTTTGCACATTAAAGTACATGACAGCTCCATTAGAAGACTTAACACGTACATTTTGTTTGGAAGAATTACCTTTTTTAAATCAAAAACAGACATGGAAGCTCATGTAAAACTCACAAAACTGCATCTGAACGAACCACAAGACTTCTGGAACAAAGTCCTCTTAACAAAACGAGACCAAAGTGGAGATTTTTGCCTCGATGCCCAGCGTTCTGTTTGGAGAAAACCAAAAAAACACCTCGTAATGGCGCTGAAGCCACAGAACCCAGGCACTCCGAGCATTTGAGTATTTTAGAGGTAAATGTGAGGTTAAAGCTCGGTCTCATTTGGATCACGCAACAGGACAATAATGTTTAACAAAGCAGCAAATCAACGGAATGAAAATGTAAATAATAAAATAGTGAAGGTTTTGGGATGTTTCGCCTGTAGACGGCTGGGATAGGCTCCAGCAGATCCCCGTGACCCTCCGGAGGATTAAACCTAGTCAAAGTCCAGACCTCAACCTGGTTGAAATGCTACAGTGAGACCTGATTATGGAAGTATTTCTGTGCCATGTGAGTTTGAATACGAATTTTTAAGATTTAAATTTTTCAGCATCAAAATCAGACTTTGAATTTTAAAAAACATCAGATTTCTAGCACTGAATTTTTTTAGCCTCTGAATTTTATTTTGTTAAAATAAATTCAGTGTTAAAAAAATTGTTGTCTTAAAATATTCAGTTTTTCAAAATTCAACACTCAAATAAATTCAATACCCCCAAAAAATTCAGTGTAAAAAAAAAAAAAAAAAAAATCAACATCTCAAAAAAATTCAATGTAAAAAAATTCAACCTCAAAAAATTCAGTGTAAAAAAATTCAACCTCAAAAAATTCAGTGTAAAAAGAACCAGACTCAACATCCGGGTCACCAGGGAGAAGCAATCGATCCCTGTCTCAATTCAGCCAACGTCCAGCCAATCACGTTACGCTCCATTGGTCATGTGACACCCACCCAGATAGTAAGACGGACCGGTCGGCCATGGCAGCAAACTCAGGTGATGGTGCTGCGGTGAGTCTGTTTACTTTATTTGCTGTTTGTATTAAACATTTAAATAGATTTAGTACATTTAATAAATGTATTTTAAATGTTTAATACAAACAGCAAATAAAGTAAACAGACTCATGCAAGCTGAAAATCCTCAATGAACTGAAGCAATGCTGGAAAGAAAAATGGACCACAACTATGTGAGAGACAGTGAAGATGCTTCACCGTCCAGAGCAGTGGGGAGTGTGGAAGATAGATGAAGGTGGACGGGTGTCTGAGGTTATCTGTTATAGTAGCGAGAGTGAAAGAAAGCTTTACGAGACCAACGCTTCTATGGCTTAAAAACCGGAAGCAGAGTTGAAGACTTTCTTTGGGACTGATGAGGATGATCGTATTAAGAACAAGCACACCAGAGCAGCAGCCAAGGTTAGGTAAAATCTCAGAAAAAACTAAGAAGAGCGCTAGCACTTAGCGGGAGACTGAGGATTGGAAGGAATAGTGAATAGATCGGTTAAAGGAGGCTGGAGATGGAGCTGACAGGCAGGAGAAGAACGACCAGAAAGGACATTTCTGGATGTGATGACAGACTTACAGGATGTGAAGTATTTGCAGTTGACTGTTGTCACAGAGAACGATGCAGAAGACACGATGAGATCCACTGTGGTGGCCCTTAAAACGACAAGCAAAAAGAAGAAGAAGAAAAATGTGTATTTTAAGCTTAATATTCCTAAATAAATAATGGCATTGTGGGAAAAAAAAAAAAGTTAGATATTGTTTTTTACTTGAGGTTGTGTTTACATAATATTATAATTAGGGCTGGGCAAGTTAACGCGTTATTATCGCGTTAACGCATTAATTTATTAACGCCGACATTTATTTTATCGCACGTTAACGCATGTTGCTAACATGCTTTTGTTTAGAAAAGTCTGTTACTGGCTGCTGCGGAACCGGAAAAGAATTGGCAGGTAAGCTAAAAACGGACATAGAAGACGGTAAAAATCTGTGTACTTTACAGTTCTGGTAGCAACTCAGGTAGCAATATTAACAATTCTGTGTGAAAAAGAAAATTCTGGACTGCAACCAAACTTTTACGTCATTCCTCCATGTTCCATCAGACCTGCTCCATGTGTGTTCACTGTCCTGCTGTTCTCTAGCTGGTTACTGCAGTGCAGCTCCATCTAGTGGCTCAGATGTGTAATGACAACAGAAAGTCCAGTCCTCCATTATAAAACTAATTCAGTTCCTGTGGTCCATTTTTTTCATTTTGTGTTTTTGATCCAAGTCTAAAATTGAAATATATATAAAAAAAAAAAAACAGACTTTTTTTTTTTTCGTTTTTTTGTTTTAGATTAAAAAGAAAAACATTCATAAAAAGTTTTTTTTTTAATTTTTGATTGACAATTGAAAATGGAAAGAATGAATGATACACGGATTGTAAAGTTACTGAACTTTAACATGGACATTTTCATTTTAAAGTTCTCCCAGACGGAGGATTCAACAGAAACAAGGTTATTTGTAACAACTGACAAGTTGAACTCCCCGTTAAAAGTTTCTGCTGTTACCTCAGAAATTACCTGTTTTAATGTTCTGATTGTGCTGAGACACAATCATTTTGTTGGATTTTGTTTGTTGACTTTTTTTTTTTTTTTTTTTTTAATAAAAACAGGATGACATTAATGCCCTGGCAGTGGCAATACGCTTTATTTTATTTTTACATTTTTTAAGATGAGATTTATACTAAATATGTGTTAACTGACAAGTGTGCTGATGTTAAAAGTGTTTGAACAGCAAATGTTATGGCACTAAGTGACCTTTACACTACTTTTGAAATCATTATTTGATTTTGCGTATACAATGAGATTAATCATAATTAATCAGGGAAATTAATGTGATTAATCGCGATTGAAAATTTTAATCGTTGCCCAGCCCTAATTATAATCAGAAGATTTTTCGTATGTTTTTACACACAAAGCAAAAATGACTTGATACATACAGGGCATGAACCTTTGAACATGTCTGTATGTACCAAATATGATAATAATAATAATAATAATAATAATAATAATAAATTTTATTTGTATTGCACTTTATATTTAAAATCTCAAATGCTAACAACAAAAATGAAAAAAAATATATATAAAAAATAAATAAATAGATAAAAATAAAAGTGTTAAGAACAATAAATGGATTAAAAGAGATATTAGCAAAATGCTCTTGTAAAAAGGTACGTTTTTAGGCTTCGTTTAAAAGTTTGATAATATAGCAGTTCCCTTCGTTTGATACAAGGAACTGCTATATTGAAATGGTTAAAAGAAAAATAGTTTGGGATCTTGGTTACTCCTCTTAGAAGAATAATGATGACGATGAGAAAGCAGGTTCGTGTCGGCGCTCAACGGCTCTCAGGAAAAGTTAAGAGTTCCTGTTTTACTTCCACCCAATTACCTTTGTGTCCTTCGTTCAAAAGCCGCTCGTTCAAGTTCCACTCGGTCTGTGAAAACAAAACCCTCTTGACTTTTTTACGAAGTGCTCTCTCTCGTCTGTGGTACCTGCTGAATGAAAGTCTTGTTTCCCGTCTGTTGACTGTGATGGATGCCAGCATGAACATAGATGTCCTCATTAACAGGTCAGGTCACTCAGGAGGGTTGAACAGGGTTTCCCATGTAGAATAACAGGGACTTGAGCGTCCGTTCAGCTAATACCGACATCTGCATGAGAGTTTGTGGTGAGATGTGTTCAGAGATATTGTGGTGGCATGTTACTGCATCAACGGGGCATTTTAGTGTCCTGCCACTGAGCTGAAGGGCCAAAATATTTTTGTTTTGTTTTGTTTTATTTTTTTATTTTGGCCCGGTTCAGCGCAGGTGTCTCTTATTGTGTACACTTGATCTGTAAAATGTACTCTTTCCTTTTTGTACCAATTTTCTTGCACCCCTTTTTCAGGGTCCTCCTGGACGAGCCGGCTTTCCGGTAACTGTCTTTTTAACTTGTGTCTGTGTGTCTCTGTGAACTAAATTTGCATGTTTTAAGTAGCGATCGCTGCAGCACTGATGTCTCTGGCTGCTCTCTGATGAGTAATCGCCGCCTTTATTTGGATGAAATTACTTCAAAGGACGTCTCTGAGTAATCAACAACATGCTACATCTTTTGCCTGTAAATTAATGTATATAGAGCCCCGTTTGGGTCATAATTCAATGAATAAATGAGTCTATTATTATGGAATACAGGCGTTTATTATTATGAAATATTTCCCATTATTATGATAATGGTTTCGTTTTTCATAAGAATGAGATTTTACATAATAATGGCTTTGTTTTTCATAAGAATGATTTGTGTGTCAATCACAGCAGAGAGGGCGGAGCCACTTATGTGATTGGCTGCTCTTTCATTCAGGCATAAGCAACAGAACAGTGAACCGTCAAATTGGGTCAAAATAGTATCGCCTGATAAATTATCATTTTCGATATTGTCTGCTAACCTGGTCAAGGTTTCCCGTAGCTCAGTCCAAGCTGCCATAGCTACAATCGGACTAGGAGCGCACCTTGATGACGCCACGGCCCGCTGCTAACGGGACCTCACGGCCAAAACTAGTCGATGTCAGAGCGTAGAATGGAGAAGGATCAGCCAATGAGCGTGCAGGTCAACCACTGGCCCCGCCCACTGGCAAAATGTCATTATTATTATGTAAAAACTCATTCTTAGATTAAAAAAAAAAAGCTATTCTGAAATAAACTATAATGCATTAAATTAAGATTAAATAATAATAAAAATACATTTCATAATAATTACATTTTTTCATAATAATGGGAAATATTTCATAATAATACACATATATTTAATAATAATGGGAAACATTTCATAATAATAAACATGTATTTCATAATAATGGATACGTTTTTAATAATAAATGCCTGTATTTCATAATAATAGACTCATTTATTCATTGAATTATGACCCAAACGGGGCTCCATAGCTGTACTGCTTAAAGTGAGGCTGTGCAATTTGTCGACGAAACACAAAGCATGTGTAAAAACATAATTAGGTAAATACAACCTCAGACAAACAAAAATATAGTGATTTTTGTTCACTGCAATTTATCTAACAAAAATGAAACTTAAAAAATTGGGAGCAATGCTGAGCACCGCCATGATTTAGTAGCCTGTCGTTCCAGTTTTAGCAGCATTAGCTTGAAGTCGTAATTTCCCATAAGCCTTCATTAGTCTCTATCAAGGTTGTGGATGAATTTCGGTGCGTTTATCTTTGCAGTGTAGGTTCAGTTCATTGAGATTTTTGGACTCTCATAAATGCAGAGCATCAATCAAGTTGAGGTCTGGACTCTTTCATACTGTAGATGGTCTGGATTGTTTGAAAATGGTTTTATATCCGTCTCTACGTTGATGTGCAGCAGTGGCTTCTTCATTATGACTATTCCTTATATCTTTTTTATTTATTCCATCTGAATGCTGCAGACCAGAAAGCAGCCTAAACATCTTGTATAGAGCTCTGCAGGCCCACTCATCAGTTCTTTAGGGGCTCATGTTTTTACGCACACAGAAGAAAGATCAACAGAGGGAGTACTAACTTTAGTACTGCAATGAAAGACGATCGCGCGAGAAAAAGAGAGAAAGCTTGATTTAAAAAACAGTTATTTGGAAAACAGTTGGACGAGACGCCATAATGTAACGTTTTATCGCCATCCCACATTCCCAAAATCAGCCACCTTTAACAATTACCCTGTCGATTCTAACTCTGGTCTCTTCTGATTTTCTTTCGTGAAATATCCATCATGATTTTGTAATTTATACATTTAACTGACAATTCAACTGTTAAAAAAAAAATTGACCATAAATCACTTTCACATATTTTCCAAAATCACAACAGGTTTTGTGTTTTTCTCTTTCTGTCACTGGAAATTCAAAAAAATGAATTAAGCCCTACGTTACATGTCCTGGATATTTAAGAGCTTTAAGATGAGTTTTTTCCAAAGTTAATTAGAAAATCAAGCAGACATTTTTTTCTGCATTCGTACCTTTGCAAATTAAATCTGGCTGAGATTTTAATGGTTGACGTTTAGTTTTTTATTTTTTGAAACGTCTCGCTGACATCAGATGTCTGTTGTGACGCTGACTTCTGCGTTGAGGCAGGGATTTATCAGGTTTTGTGTGTCATTAATAGGATGTAAGTGTTCTGGCATCACAACAGTTCGTGCCCTTTCGCCAGCTTTTACTTGATCCTCTTAACCTTTGTTAGCTTCTTCAGACTGAACCTGATCAGTTTTCAGTGTTGGGTTTAGTTGATTGTTCCAAACATTTTCGTCGTCGTTCCTTCATTAAAATAATAATCAATATTAGAGGTATTACTAATGATAGCTTTAGATGTTCTGTACTCACACTGAGTGTGTGATTGTGAGGTTAATGTCTCTGCAGTCTCTGTGGAAATCACAGCATAATCAGAAAAATGGAATTCTTTTCTTGCATTCAGAAGCTCTTGCAACAAGTTGCATAGCTTTGCTCTAAGTTGCTACTTACTGTCATCAGAGATGGCTGTTTAAACTACAGAAATTCTTTTTTTTTTAAAGAATCAGTGATTCTCTGAACATGCTGCTTTTGAACCTCCTACTACGGTTCGGTACGCATCTCAAACGTTTTAATAGATTCAACATCGAACTAAAATGAGCTAAACAGACTGATAATTATCTGTGATAACGACTCAAAGGATGATGTCAGAGATGTCAGTGCAGCAGTGGTGCTTTTAGTTTTCATAATAACAACCTTTAATAATCTTTGGTCCACACTTCAAAATATAGGATTTATTAATAAAGGCGGTAAAATTATTGGATGTTTTTTTGTTTTATTGAACTGACTGATTGAAATGGAGCGATGTGAGAGAATATTTATGTGAACACAAAAAAAAAATGTTTTGTGACCACAGTTTTGCTGCCTTAATGTAACCTAACAGTGAGTTAACAATGAAGTCAGTTGTGACTGAAAATTACAGTTTGCCAAAAACATGAATGAAAGTAACTTAAATTGATAATGAATGGTTACATAACAACTGAAGTCCAACTGAAAGTTAAAACTAGCCCAATATGCACCAACGTCAAAGCCTTTATTGTGAAATGAATATGTTTTAGCCTTTATTGTGAAATGAATATGTTTTGCTCTGTGGACCAGTATCAAGCCAAGGCTTCTTGGTTGCTGTGTTTGATCTTTAATCTTTGAACAAATCTGCTTGTCTCCACCTTAACTTTTTTCCTCCATCACTTCCCTCTTCTTCCTGCTAACACAGTCGTAGCAACAGATCAAACCTCATCTTTTGTTTTGTTATGTTTAAATCAAGATGGCTGGTGATCATTTAGTTTCTCACCTTACGTACCTACAACCAGAAAACAGCCATGACAAACTAGAAACTTGTTTGAATGTAAAAAAAAAGAAAAAAGAGAGACTGCTTTTTAAATGAATAAATGCAACGTTGCAGCATAAAAACACAGGAAGCAGATGAGCTGAGGGTTTGAGATGAACATGTAGACCAAAATAAACTGGTAACCAGTGAAGTGATGATAAAAAGATGATAAATCTGGGATTCTGTGAGCTTCAGTTCCAGTTAAGAGCCTTGTTGCTTTTGGTTAAGACTAGTAAAGAATAACATTACAAGTATCTAAATGAGAAGAAACAAACATGTGGATGATAATTGGGTTTTGCCACCCAAACTGAAGATAATTCATAATCCAACTTCATGATTTTCAAACATTCCTCAAGCGGAAACCATCAGCATGAAAGTGTTTTGAGACGTTCACCGTTAGACATTTTGTTGTATTTTTACAGTACTTTACTGGCGACACTATTGCCAGTAAGTTACTGTAATTACCGCCTTACAGTATTAATCCTGTAATAATGTTTTACAGTAAATCATCTTTACTGGCTAAAACCAAATAGATAAAAGAATTAAAAGATATAAGTGCAAAGACATGATAAAAATAACTAAAATTATACAATAAATAAGCTAAAATTTACTATATACTAGACTAAAGACTAAATGAGACATTAAATTTACCATCACAAAGGCCTACAGTAGCATTACTGTAAATGTCAACAGTAATTTACCACAATTTCAAAAAATACAGCAAGTTACTGTAAATAAAGGCACTTTGCCCATAATACTATGCAAATTACAGTAACTTGTTGTAATCATATTTTGTGGTATAGGTTTACTGGGCATTTTGTGGTATTTTACTGTAAAAATTACAGCAAAGGCAAACAGTGTTGCTGAAGGAGGACCGTCGTAGCTGAGAGCTCCGTAAGCTAACTCAGAACCTCAGGGGTCTTTTCAGTATGTATTCAAAGAAATAGGAGAGGGAGAAAGACTATTATAACAATTAAAAACATTAAGAGGACTCTTAAAGTCACTTCTTTGTTTTACTGGAAGCCAGCATGTATTAGGCTGTTCATATAAAAAAAGAATATCCACATACCAGAACTGGAAACTGAATTTCCATCTACCAAACAAATATCTGGATTTCCGAGTATCCAGATCCCAGTTCTGATTAAAACTCATTGAAAGGTCATTCCACAATGTGACATTGTTTGCCTAAAAAAACCAAAGGAAGTAGACTGTTCTGCGTAGATGGATATAATATAAGCACAGTATTCCCTCCTCTCCTTTGCAACACATAACTTATACGTCTGCACACACAGGTGCACGATGCTTAGAGAGTGCAGTGTTACTGCTGTTACAAGCAATAATGAAAAATTAATAATTCACTGGTGATCGTTAAAAGCTAACATGATTTATCTCCCTTCATCCGTTTAATGAGCATGTCTTCATTGGAGGTAGATGGAGGCCGGTGTGACTGCAGTTTGGCTCCGTGTGGTTGGTTGGAGTCGGGGGTCCGGCCAACGCACGTCGAAGCCGTAAATATGCCTGAGACGCCCCGACGTTGCGCCGCTCGGGGCCCGTATAAATCCTTTTGAGTGCAGCGAGTTTGTCGGCGCGAGGCCTGGTGTGTGTTTGTGTGTGCGCGAGGTGATACCCTAATGGATAAGACGCTCCGAAGGCGCTAATAATTTGAAAATCACATAACAGAGTGAAAGGTACCACAACGGTTAAAGTTTAGCAGAAGACCATAAGGATTCTTTCTGTGGAATGTCCTGTAAAATATGACCTGAATGAGGTTTTACAAAACACCCAATTAATCTCGTGACTATAAAAACATACTCCAGTGAAGGTTGTACTTTGTGGTAACAGCAAATAATCATGTTAGGCACTTTAAAAAAGCCCCCCAGCTCTGGATTAAACCCACATTTGCTGGTGCCAGATTCTCCCGGAGGGTTCGGTTTATATCAGGACCTTGGACAGAGCTTCAAAGAGCCCAGCTGCAGCGTGATCGTATTTAAGGGCTTAAAAAACACACCACAAACTAATGACAGAGATACCAGCACATGTGATGCACCGGGACTAAAAACAGACGAATCTATATTCAGACACAGTCAACATGGACGAGATGAAGGGAACAGTTTGATTAAAACGTCAAGAGACAGGAAGCATGCCGTTCTTCCATTAAACTGACGGTTGCCATTCGTCGACATGCAGCCATCAGCTTTATTTGACGTTTTCTTGTCTGCCGGCCAACGCGGTCTCTTTTTTGTTACCAGAAATGGTGCTTCAACATCTGTCTAGAAAAATCCAGCGTCGATTAGACCAGGGGTCCCCAACCTTTCTGGGTCTGAGGGCCACCAAGGGCTACCTGAGGGCCACTTGTTTGTTTAAAAGCCTCTACTGATGTCATGACGTTGTTCTCAAATCACTATGATTGAATGATAATTTGCTTATATGTTATAAAGAACTGTTCTTTATAGGTTATAAAGAAATAATCTCATATTAACTGTAACTAAAATCCTGTAGTTGTCACTATTTAGTACCATCCTTGGTGGGCACCTGAGAAGCTCCTGGAGGGCAACCTGGCGCCCGCGGGCACCACGTTGGTGACACCTGGACTAGACAGTTGGCCAGAGACGATATAAAATGTGATCAAATCTTCATCTCAGTTGCTACGACAAACGGATGTGCTTACATTTTGAACAGTGTTGGAGTGAAACGTTAGTGAACCCGTAGACGTTTTATTTCAACAGTCAGTTTACACACCTGGAGTCTAGTAAATGAAGTTTGGAGGTGTGGTTTAGAGCTTCTCTGGTTGTTTTGTTCTCAGGCGTTTTAAGTTTGCTGTTGATAAGAAGCATCTGCTGATGTGAACCATGCTTTAGAAAAAGGGACAAGGGATGGTGATGTTTCCCTCCTTCTACCTGAAACAAGCGACTGTCATCGACAGACATGTGCTGACCTTGATGACAAGATGATGACGACCATTAATTAGGATCAGGTGTGTTAAAGGGAAACATGCTAAACCTGCAGGACAGCAGCCATCGAGGACGGACTTAAGACATGCAATCGAGCAGTTCATCTGCATGCAGCTGGAAATGATACGAAGTCACTTCAAAGGGTTCGGGCATCACTCAGTCCAGTTATACAAACTGTCTGGAAATGGAGACAGAATAATATTGTTGAAACTTTTCCAAGAAAACTCCAAAGGCACAATGCAAACTCTTCAATTAAGTCAGTCCTTCTCAAATAGTGGGGCGCGACCCCTTGGGGGGGCACGGTGCGATGCCAGGGGGGGCATGTGTGACCCCAGGGAACAAGACTTTCTTTTCTTTTTTTTTTTTTTTGCCGTACTGGAATAAAGTGTAATTGCACATATACTCCAGTAGGGGGCAGTGGCGCTCCCATTATCACAGTGTGCGGGGAGTATTAGTTATATTATGTCGGGTTTTTTTGCAAGGACATGTGCGGATATGAACTGAACAAACCCTCAAGAGACACCAAGGAAAAATATTTAACAGAGATGAGAAGAAAGACGGAGATAATGAGACAAACGAAAGTCACCGGAAAGTTAAGACGAGGAAATATGACGATACGATGCTGATGTAGCGCTACGGTGGGATTGATGCACTTTAAATCTTTACAGACTAAAAAACAATATTAATAAAGTGATTCTTTTTTATAAGTTGATCTTTCTTTCTTTCTTTCTTTTTTGTTTCTCTTAATGTTAATAAGGATACACTGTTATGCAGAGGTGGACTTATAACAGTTGTGTTTTTTATGTGTCACATTTTAAGTCTGGCTTATAATAACTTTTAGCTGTATTTCATTCAGCTTATTTCACCTTATTAACCAATCCCTGACTGGGTTATTAGCCTACATGTGTTTATGGTTGATAAAACTTTCATCCATATCATTATTATTATTATTAGTTGGTATGAGACAATATTTTTTATTATTGTTATTTTCCAACAATGAAAAGTTTAACTTCAGGCAGTTACATATTTAGAACTGCTTGTATATATATATATATATATATATATATATATATATATATATATATATATATATATATATATATATATATATATATATATATTTATTTATTATTATTATTTTTTATTAACTCTCAAATTATTTTGGTTAAAATTGCCTTTATTTCTTTTAAGTTGGAGGACCCCCTGCAGTACCTCCGCGGCCTCCCTAGGGGTCGCGGACCCCCGGTTGAAGACCACTGGTATAGATAATTGATACTATTTATAGTGATGGCGGTGGTGGTGGGGAGCGAAATGTTTTCTTCTTCCTGGGGCGGGGGCGCAGCAGAAAATAATTGAGAAGCACTGAATTAAGTAAAGAAGGACCCACTACTAAAGACTAAAAACTCGATGATGTCACTGGAACATCTCTGTTCATGAGTTGACCAGACATTCTTTAGTCACTGGACAGGCAGAACACCACAGAAGAAGCCTGAAGCTTGTCAAAGAGCACCTTTGCAGTCAGCAACAATACCGGGGAAATGTTTGGCACGCTGATGAAATAAAGTTTGCACTTTTTATGTTGCCAAGAAAACAAAAATAAAAAAAAAAACAGTCAGCTTACCAACATCCAAACATCATCCCAGTAGCATACATGGTATGGTGAAGAGAGAATCATGTTTTAGTCAGAGACTGGACCTGAAGGGGAAGAATCTTCTCAGGATAATCTAAACGTGGCTGTCTGCCAGCTGAAGCTCAGTAGAGGTTGATGCAGTCGTTTTAATACGACTACATTGTGTTTGTCTACTAGTGTGTCCTCCAGGAATGTCAGATCACATTTTTTTTGACAAATTATCACAGAAAACCAGTTCATTTCAAGATGTTGTCACCAGTAGTCGTAGTGCTGGGCGATATGGAAAAAAATCATATATCACGATATGGACTATTTTATATCACGATAACGATATATATCACGATATACCATAATAAAGTATGTTTTCAGTTATTCTCTGAAAAGTTTGACAAAAATTTCATTGCTTACTTTTCAACTTTATTTTGAAAGGACATTTAGCTGAACTGTCACAAACATACATTTTAGTGCAGCAAAAACAGGTAGGTACAGAGGTACAGTAGCTTTCACATTTTTTTTTAAAAGTGCACAACAGTTTCTGAGAGGAAAAACACATTTTTGCACTGAAGTTCAGCTATAAAAAATAAACACAAATTATTTTTCAACTTTCTGAAATCTGTAACCTTGTAGTGCAAAGTTTGCAAACCAATATAAAGTGTCTAAAGTAAACATCAGGGTTGAAGAGAACTCTGTTTAAGGCATTAACCATGAATAAAAGTGCAAACATAAAAGGCTACTTTGTAGAAGTAGATATGATTCTATCAAATTTATCGTTGCAGGTTATTTAATTACATATTTACTGTAATAGTTAATAAAATTAGGTTAGAAACGATAGAAACGATAGAAGAGAAATGGCACGATACACACTTTTATATTGTCCCCACGATATATATCGTCATATTGCCCAGCACTAAGTAGTCGAGTTGTAAGAAAATTCAGGGGGGATGGTCAATGTTTTTCACCTTAAAAAAAAGTGGCAATTCATTATCAAAATAAAACACCGTAAATAAGACTTCTGAATTTTAGCTAACATCTTCACTTATTCTTGTTGCCTGACGAGCAGTTTTACAGGAGGGGATGATTTTGATCGTTTTTATTTCGGGGGGGATGATCCCCCCTCAACTCGAGTGCTGGTTGTCACTGTAAGTAACAACATAATAGACTTCAGTGGAGATTTGTGGATTCAACTGGAGAGCCGTGAAGCTTTTTTATATTCAAAATGATGTTTCCTTTACCAACGTTATGGAACATTGCCTAAGTTTAGCACCAAAACTATAAAGGAAATGTATTTTCTGTCAGTTCTTACCCAAAACAAGCTGGTGGATTGATATTGTTGTTAGCAACATAAGCAATCACACGTGTCAAAACACAAAAGCCACCTTTCGTGCTTCACATTTGTTATATTTTTAGCACCTTGACTGGTTCCCGAACAGGAAAGACACTATTAAGTAGGTCGCAGAACAGAAAGTGGCCGTCGTACCCAAAGCCTCAGCGTCACACTGGAATATATCAGAATAAATGCAGGCCAGGCTTTAGGGGAACACTGGAGCATATGTTTTTGTATTTTTTCTTTTAAGCTGCACGAAAAGTATTTGAGACTTGCGGATGGATGCGCTCGTGTAAGTTGTTGTGGCATGAAACGTGAGAATGGCATGAATTCTCACGACTGTACGACGCAGCGCGAAAGACGACTCGGAGGCCGCGAGTATTCATAAAAGCCGGAGCGGGAACGACAAACCGATGGACCTCAAATGACAAGATAAACACACGCAGCTACGTTTCCCGGAGATCTCCTCTGTTGGGCACGACTGCATTACGTCTGGTTTCCTTTCTGTCATAAAATGCTTCTCTGTGGTCTCGGGCATGGCATGGTCACATGGCTAACGCTGATGATTCTGTTCCTTAAAGGGATACGATGACACCAGGACTTCAAACCCGCTGCATGTCCCACGTTAGCATCTCTACATCCTCGCTGTAGCGCTCATCTTTAACCGTGATAACGAATAAATCATCCCTGCAGCTGCTGCTGTCGTACTGCAACCGTTTACATTCTTATTTGATAACTAAAGCACCTAATAAGTCACAGTATCCCTTTAAGAGTTCACGTCAGTCTAACAGTCTTATTGATCCCCATCCCTTCTGAATCTGTATTGGTCAATAGGGTGACAAAGGAAGTTTGGGAATTCCTGGAAGAATGGTGAGTGACCGGTTCATGTGTCGTGATTCAAAAACAAAACTGTAGTATAACGGCTAGAATAAGTATTTAAGTATGTATACTCATCTAAGTCACAATCAAATACAACGTGCTGAAGCTGATGACAAACAAACTGTTAAATAATTGTTTATGTCTTTCCTTAGCACATCTATTAAACATTCACAGTCCTGGAGGAATAAATGAACCATGATGGTGGTGTTTAATAACTACAAACAGGTCAAAACCACACCTTTAAACACATTTATTTATCTGAATTAAGTATGTAAACTATTGGCTCCAATTAGATTTCGTTAAATTAATTACTCTATGGGTTTGAATGTTTTATGGGTGTGTTCGCTGAAGACGTGATATATTATAATTGTTTGTGTGGCAGCTTCAGCACAGAAGAACATTTATGGCAAATTAACCAAAGAGTTCACTTTATTCTACCATTATTCTATTATCAGTATATATTCCAGTTAAGGCATTCACGTGAGTTGCTTTGAGAATATTAATTTCATAACCCGGGTTAACGTGTTAAAGAGCAGAGCTCCGTTCGTGGCGCGTCTCTTACATGACGACGTTCTAATGAACGCCAAGCTGCAGCTTAAATGTCCGCCAGCTAATCTTTTAGCTCCGGCGAGCATTTCCTGGCAGGTATCCTAAAACTTGGCGTAACACGTGCTGCAGCATTCCTTCCGTGATTGAACGTATCAACACCTAGCATGAGTTTGTCGCTGCTCCGATACCACGTAGCTTTGTAAGTATTTTGTTCTTGAACCGGAAATTGCTTCGAGTATCATTTTTAATGTTGCTTATTTTTGTTTTCTGCTGTCGTCCTCAAACGCCTCTCAGTCGTCTACTGTATGTGTATGGAGCCCCGTTTGGGTCATAATTCAATGAATAAATGAGTCTATTATTATGAAATACAGGCATTTATTATTATGAAATACATGTTTATTATTATGATGAAATATTTCCAATTATTATGAAAAAAATGTAATTATTATGAAATATATTTTTATTATTATTTCATCTTAGTTTAATGCATACTAGTTTATTTCAGAATGGCTTTTTTTATCTAAGAATGAGTTTTTACATAATTTCTTCGTTTTTCATAAGAATAAGCTTTTACATAATAATGACATTTTGCCAGTGGGCGGGACCAGTGGTTTAACCTGCACACTCATTGGCTGATCCTTCTCCGTTCTACCCTCTGACATCGACTAGTTGGTGGGGGACTAGCATCGAGCCTGTTAGCTAGCTCTCGGACTAAGTCAGAAAAGGATCTTTCTCCTGTCGCCATGCCGTCAAAATCAAGTTTTCCCTACATTTTGCGCTACGTTTCTTAGTCGATGTTAACTTTTAACCGTAAACTGAGGTGCATTCTGCCACCTACTGGCCTGGAGTATATACATTGCACCTCTCGCCCACTATCGATATTCACTGTTCTGTTGCTTATGCCTCAATGAAAGAGCAGCCAATCACATAAATGGCTCCGCCCTCTCTGCTGTGGTCATTCTTATGAAAAACAAATCCATTATTATGTAAAAGCCCTTTCTTATGAAAAATGAAACTATTATCATAATAATGGGAAATATTTCATAATAATAAACGCCTGTATTTCATAATAATAGACTCATTTATTCATTGAATTATGGCCCAAATGGGGTTCCATATTTGTGAGGCCACTTGGTGTAGAAAAGATTATGACCTATTTGGATGAAAGTAGCCGTTCACTTGGTTGTTAATCGGAACAAAGCTACTGAATCTATGGTTTTTAATTCTCATGTGTGGCGTCACACATTTTGATGATTGGTTAAGATTTTAGAAATGTTTCAATGTTTCAAACGCTGTCTGAAAGTCTGATAGTCAGGTTGTTAGCAGCAGACGGAGGTCGTCAGCTTCCATGTAGCTCTACTTGACTTTCACATTATTGCTGTAACTCTGTAACTCTTCCACCGTCGCCTGAAGACGCTGCATGTCCTGAACCCTCAACACATCACTAACACTGGTTCCTCTCTTTCTCCCTTCCCACCTGTTTGCATGTGACTCATCCCAGGGCTTAAAAGGACGACCGGGGGAGAAGGTAAGTTTAGGAGCATGTGTCCTTTAGAGGCTCGCTTAAAAATGGCATCGCACTTGTCAAAGGCAAAGAAAGCAAACATCCTGGAGGTTAGATGTTAGCGTCGCAGCTGTTGTGGCACGTAGCAGATAACACTTTAAAGCTACAACTCCACAGATTTAAAGGGTGTAGGGACGACCACCCTGAGACAAAAACCTGCTGAGCCTGCACAAAAAAACATCTTCACTTTCTGAAGCCCAGCTCTGAATTCAGTTTTACCATTTCAGTATCACCATCGTGAATCATGTTTCAGTGAAATGTTTCACCCGATTGTCTTCAGTTTATCTGAATCCAAATGATTTCTTTCCCCAGTATGAATCTCACATGAGAGTCAGCTTCTCAGGAAACAGTGATTTCTTCATTCTCATTGGTTAATGTCTGACGTGACTTGGATCATTGACCACTGATTCTTTTCACTGATAAGGATCTATAGAGATATTGATCACTCAAATCCAACAAGTGGTCACCTTGAACAAACTACCACAGCTCAGCTACTGTTATTCATGCACCCATTGGAGTAGTGCTGGGCGATATGGAAAAAAAATCATATATCACGATATGGACTATTTTATATCACGATAACAATATATATCACGATATACCATAATAAAGTATGTTTTCAGTTATTCTCTGAAAAGTTTGACAAAAATTTCATTGCTTACTTTTCAACTTTATTTTGAAAGGACATTTAGCTGAACTGTCACAAACATACATTTTAGTGCAGCAAAAAACAGGTAGGTACAGAGAGGTACAGTAGCTTTCACATTTTTTTTTAAGTGCACAACAGTTTCTGAGAGGAAAAACACATTTTTGAACTGAAGTTCAGCTATAAAAAAATAAACACAAATTATTTTTCAACTTTCTGAAATCTGTAACCTTGTAGTGCAAAGTTTGCAAACCAATATAAAGTGTCTAAAGTAAACATCAGGGTTGAAGAGAACTCTGTTTAAGGCATTAACCATGAATAAAAGTGCAAACATAAAAGGCTACTTTGTAGAAGTAGATATGATTCTATCAAATTTATCGTTGCAGGTTATTTAATTACATATTTGCTGTAATAATTGATAAAATTAGGTTAGAAACGATAGAAGAGAAATGGCACGATACACACTTTTATATTGTCCCCACGATATATATCGTCATATTGCCCAGCACTACATTGGAGAAGTCAGGTGATGCAAACAAACTAAAAACAGTTGGGATTTCTAGAGTGTTTAACTTTTCACTAATTTAAGCCAAAGTCTAAAAGTGAAATATTTAGTCAGATATAGATGACATTTTCTTTCTGCTATACACAATCTATATTATCGCTGGGCGCTTAATTTCTGTAGTTAACTTTAAACTCCTGCTGTAATCTCTAATACAGATTTATTCAAATAAACCTTGTCGTTGCTGAGCGATGTTCATTTTAGTTTAGGCAGGTCAAATTTTGAGCAGGAACTTCAAAAGTAAGTCTTGTTTAGAAGAGCTTAAGTCTCTCATTTGAAACGTCCCTCAGATTTAATTTGTGCGCAGGTAGCGTGTGATTTATAACACGAGCTCAGGTCCGTATTTTAAAACACTGTTGGGGTCACACTCTGGAAATGGTTTCCCATCTTGGTCGCATTACCTGAAAATCTTTACACTGTGAAACACGATAGCAACTATTTGTCACATAAGTGTCTTAAAAGCCCTAATTTAAGGCTCCCCGAAGGACGTGGACAGACATTTATGGAACCACAGCAGAGAACACGAGGACATTTCTGACAGGAGCTTGAAATGAAACACGGTAATATTTTGTGATAATTGCGTTGTTACTGGTGCGTTGTGCAGCTCTTAAATCTTGGCTTTCTGTCACGTTGAAATAGTCGTTAGTTTGAGCTGCCAATTGGATGCAAAAAAGACTGATATTTGCCTCAAGGTGGACATAATACTTAAGATGACTTCTACTGTGGGTTTCAGCGTCTCCCACTTGGCTTTATAAATCGCAGAAGTGTTTGAAAAGTTATGGTAAACATGAAATAAATCTGCTTTTGTCTGCAGTTCAGGAGTATTAAAAACCAAAATGAATTCTTTTGTTTGCGTTACTGGGTGCGTTTACATGGGAAGTTTAATTCCTCTTTAATTCAGAATTAAAGTTAGAGCCGAATAAAAGTTACCATGTAAACACTTAATTCCATATGATGTGGCTGGTTTATTCTGATTTTAATTCCGCATTAAATAATTCCGCGGTCATGTATACACTCATTCCTGTTTAAATTAATTCCCGTCTTTCTGCGCATGCTCGTTCTCTTGCCCGTGTGTCGCAATGACGCTTATATTCCGCGCTGGGCTTGTTTTCAAAACGGCAGCACGCAGTAAACGGTGTTCAAGAGCAGAGACGATTTATTTAATAAATAGCTTGGAGGAACTGGAAATAATTAAAAGAACAGATGGCAGGAAACATAAAAATTGTGATCTTTTCAAAGCGGCCAGGTTAAATGAAGGAGGTTTCACAGATAGAGACGCCACCCAGGTCAAAAATAAGTGGAATGTTGTTGCTAACCGAGTTAGCTAAGTTTGTTTTCTTCCGGTAGATGTAAAGACGTCCCCCCCCCATCCAATCAGAACCCTTCCCAACCCCCAGACCTAAAGCGGAGTTGGATAAAGCCGAACTAACGTGTTTTCCATGTAAACCTTAATTCGGAATTACTATTTCCATGTAAACTCGAAGGAAAATAGTTTAATTCGGAATTATTTAATTCCTAATTATTAATTCCGGAATTAAAAAAACATCATGTAAAAGCAGCCAGTGTAAATGTAATAGTGTTAGATTCTTGCTGCAGATTAATTTAGAGTTCTTTACAACGTTGCTTCAGTTCATTGAGGTTTTTGGGTTTTCAGTTACGCTCGGTTTTTTTAAGGTCCCACCGCAACGTTTGGGTCAGGCTGAGGTCTGGACGTTGATCAGGTCGCTCTAAAGCCTTTCCAGGACTTACGATGTAGATTTGCTGCCGTGCTTAAGATCCTTATCCTGTTGCGTGAGTCGGTTTCAACAAAGCTTTAGCTGTCAGATAAGATGGTCTCACATTTCCCAGGGGGCCGAGGTGTTTGATGGTGGATAAGAAGTGTTTCTGCTGAAATACTGAGCTTGATTTTCTCCAAAAATGGTGCTGCGCATGAAGGCTTTACTTTAGAAGCCTTGTGGTTTGTTCAGATGCAGTTTTGTGAACCTCAGCCATGCGTCCGTGTTCACTCCTGGAAACCCTTCCAAACAAATTATTTTCTCTCATTGTGCTGTCAGGGACTTTAACATTTATCATGTTCAGTGAGATGCAGCTCACAGGTTTTCATGCATTTCTCTGAGAATTAACATCCGCTCATGGGAAACCTTTCCACACGTATGTCCAACTGCTTCTCTAAAACCATGGCTTATGTCTTTTCCTCTTGGCATCATGTTAAAAACACACATGAATATACAGTAGGTCTGCTGGCGATCACATTCATCAAAGGGGTTGATCAACTGTTGTTCTTTGCCTGAGGTTGTTTTTTTTTTTTTTGCTCCAGACAGATTTTGTATTATGTTTTTATGTTATAGATAATAGGATTAAAGACCTAATTTTTGTACAGCTGTAAACCTGGAAACACGTTTTGAGACGGGGTCGGAGACGGCCCTGTGGTGCTTTAGGAGTCGAGCGTCGTTCCAGGAAAGGTAGAAGGTCGCTGGCACAGAGAGAAGAAGTAAAGAAAAGCTTTTCCAGAAATCTGCTCAAAACAGATGACCTCAGTAGTTCTTGTGGGAAGATATTTGAGGCAAACTGAAGAAAAAGGGAGAGAAAAAGCAGAAACGCATGAGAGTTGGATCTAAAAATCAAAGGAAAGAAACAGTGGATGGGCATTTTTTTAATATGCATTTAAGAAAATATAAATGAGAATGAAATGAAATTTACACAGTTTCAGTTTGCAAGTGTCTCCACAGCAGAGCTAGCTCTGGTTTTAGCTGCCGCTGCACGGTTACCGTGACCTCTCACACCGCCCTTGTAACCACAGTAATCACATCTACGTCTGCAGATCTTCACCTCTCTGGTTAGCTGAACCCGTAGAAAACCAGGGAAGTAACCCTCACCCCCACCTTTTCAATCATTATCTTTGCCTCCTGGCCCTATAAACTGTACATTTGCCATCAAGTCAACGTTAGCAAAACTAAATAGTTAGCTTCTAAAGAAGCTAACTATTTGACTCGTACCATCAGACGTGTCCTGATCGGGAGCTTTTCCCTCAAGAGCAGGGAAGCTAATCAGGGAAAGTGCTGGAAATGTGAGCCGTGATTCAGCGGTTTGTGGGATTGGACAGAGATGGTCAGGAGGGCGACGCAGACCGCCGCCGCGGTGATGCTAACGTCCAAAGCAGCGACCCAGAGGCATCCTGCCGTTGGTCCTGGAGCTCAGCGGACCGTCGGAGGAACGATGTAAAACTGCAGGCTCAAAATCTAATCCAGTGTCATAAAAAAAAAAAAATATATATATATATATATTTATGTTGCATATTCAAATCAAATCAAATCAAATCAAACTTTATTTATACAGCGCTTTTCATGCCCTCAGGCAACACAAAGTGCTTTACATAAAAAATAAAAAAAAAAAAAAAAAAAAAAAAAAAAAAAAAAAAAATTAAGATAAAAATTAAAAACATTAAAACAAAATAAAGCCGTCACACACCCCAAATCACAAAGCCATCCTCCCATTACCCCTCACCCCCCCCATGCACCCCAAACAAAACAAAACTTCCTCTTTCTTTTCTTTTTTTTTTTTTTTTTCCCTTTTTTTCTTCTTTCCTGTCATTCATATCTGAAATATAAAGCTATGAATTCCAACCCTGTTAAGATAC